>SJRY01000109.1:0-21862 GCA_011319805.1 Macrocybe gigantea
CCTGACGTCGGCGTGAATGGATGGAACGGTCTACGACGGTTATGAGGGCATCGCCCTTTGAAGGGGTACCTGTTTTCGTAGCTTTAATCTGACTAAGGGTGCCTTGTCGTCTTCTCTCTACGTACCTGCATAAAAGGATGCTCTGTCTAGTTTATATATAGACCTGAGCGGCGCCGGCGCAGTTAACAGAGACTTCATTCGGACCTGCGGAAGCAGAAGTCAGTCCGAGATGACGAGAGACGAGAAGAGGTCAGAACCCACCAACACGAAGCCAAGGTCCATATTTTGCGTGGAGCCTAAATTCCGTGAGCAGGAAAATGGAAATCAAGGTGACACAGATACGACTACCTTTCAAGATCCGTGACGACCACCGTTGAACAAGATGCGTTGCACCATCCACCATTTAGTAATTGATGCGACCTTGGGACCAGGGAACTTAGCCAACGGGTGCCAGGGCGAAAGCCGGTACGAGATGATAGATAACGAAAGGAGGACAAGATAGGCGGAAATCAATAGACATGTCTTGACGAAGGCAATCGAAAGTGGCACATCATAGCCAGCGCTTTGAATCAGAGTTCCTGCACAGAAGCAGCGGCCAACCCGAAAGCACCAAGAGATGCACGAGGTTCGTGATTTCGGAAGTGATAATGTGGAGGCTAGAGAAACGTGAGCTGCTGTTCTGCATTGCTAAAAGCTGAAACAGCCCACCAAGGCAGCAAAGAGCAGAACTGTGAACGAAGACATAGCTCAATCTTTTTGATTAACTCCTATTGTCAGGACTCCACGCCATTTATACGAGCATGGTCATTTTGAGCGTTTAGGATAGTTCCGAAGGGGGTTGATCAACAGGGCTGTTCAATCTCAAACAACAGGAGACACGGAAGCATTTTCTACGAGCGTTAATGAAAGACAAATTCGGCGCGGTGATCGTCCGATTCTCGCTGGGCTGTACGCACCAAGAGTGTTTGAGAAATATCAGGATGGGAGAAACTTGATCAGGGAGGTACCGGAGTTCGAATAGGACCCAGATGCCATAGGCCACTGGCCAGAAATGGGACTTACACATGCTGTCCACCCGTTCTTTGCTTGCTCTCGATCCTTCATCTCGATCTGCTAAACTGTCGGCCTCAGGAACTGTTCTATCAATGGAGGGATCATGTCTGAACTGGCTACCATCTGCCATACTTCGCCCCCTGTGATGATGGTCCTAACGAAACCCTGGACGGACGGACATCGATGGTACCCATATCTCTGTGAGATACCGTGTTTCGTGGCTATGTTCAACAAAAAGAGACATCGTACCCCCGTGCATTCCGATCCTCTGAGTGACAAAACATGGTCGTTCGTATCATCAACCCGGAATAGTGGCACACAAAGTTTGTTCATATAAAAAGCAGCAGGCTTGCCATCCGAGCCCAATCACTAGCCTATCTTTCAAGAAAGTCCCAAGCATCATGGAACACTCTTTTCATTCTGCCTTCTTTCCGGCGTTTGGTGGCGTGGTACATCTCTTCAACTACTTCAAACATTCGCACTTACCATCTAAACAGGTCTCTCATTTTTTGTTTAGAAAATATGAACCCAACGCGGTCCAGTTCTCCTTGGGATTCTCACTTACTTTCTCACGAGTCTTTTCCTAAATTATTTCTTCCTCAATCTGGACTTTCTAAGCATCGCATTCAACTCAACATGGCTGTTCGCCATCTATTTGTTTCTTTGTCTTCTTCTATCGTGGCGTACCGGCTTTCTCCATGGCATCCACTGGCGAGATACCCGGGCCAGTGCTAGCGCGTGTCACTAAATTATGGTCGGTCTATCTCTTGCTCTGCAAGGGCGGGACACAAAACCTTGCAACAGTGAGCTGTCATCTTCCCTGATATGACAAGACCTAACCAAGACGCAGACTTCATGAGATGTACGGCGACTGGATTCGAATTGGTAAGCGCCTTCAATTCATCTTCAAGGTACAGACTAACACAGATATAGGACCCAACGAATTGTCCATCAGCATCTCTGATGCAGTACAGCCTATCTATCTTAATCTCTCTCGCTCTTCATTTTACAAAGGTGTGGACTTTGTCAGCCCATCCGTACGTGATATTAACATCAATGTTCTCCAGGCATCCCCGCCTCCGCAGACACACTCATTACCATCGTTGACAAGTACACGCCCGTAGACGTCGTGTATGTGTTCGGTATTCTCCTGATACATCTTGCTCAAGTACAGAAATAGCCTTGGACAAGGGTCCTTGCGCAACCCGCGCTAGCGGATTTTGGAAACGTCGCCAATGTAAAGTGTGGCACAGTCAGTCTGGTGGGGATTATTTTGACGCCTTGCAGACTCGAATTACACAGTTATGTCGGATCTTGACTAAAGGTCATCTGGCCAAACCAACCGACCTTGGCCATTGGATCTCGCTTTTGCTCATGTGAGCGGCAATCGCTAGTACCGTTCTCTGGTCCTGAACTATGTCTTTCATAGGGACGTTATCGGAGATATGGCGTTTTCTGGTGGCTTTGAGACCATGAGGGCAGGAGGGGACGTCGAGGGTTGGTTGGACACAGTAAGCTTTGGATCGATTTGTCCACGAAATGGGATCTCTAATCATCGCGACAGTTGAACCTTGGAGCTGTTGTAGTGGCTGGTAAGATATCATGGCACATAATCAGAGTCTCACGGTCTTACTCACAAGTGCAGTGCTTGGGCAAATACCTTGGCTACGCAGTGCGCTGTCGCTGCTACCACAAGGGGACCCATCATGTCTTTCCACAAGGTCAGTCCATACTGAGTATTAAACACGGCCTTGGCTTGACGGTTTTTCTATGATTCTCAGTTTGCAAAAGTCAAAGTTGCTGCGGCGAGGTCTTCTTCCGGGAAGAGCGGCCTTGAAAGAAACATATTCAATGAAATTGTTAGTGCTTTATTCTCTTCTGCTGCCGCGTTCCTTATTGGACTATGATTATTACGTACAAGGTCATGGGCAATCATGGTGAAATGGTCCTCAGTGAAGAAGAGGCCGTCGCCGATGCGTCGCTTTTGATCGCAAGCTCTGTAGAGACTACGTCTCAGGCGATAACTACGCTCTTGAGATACGTCATAGCGGATCAAGGCGTCTACCAACGTTTGCGTTCCGAAATTGACAACACTATCCCCGCGGACGCGGAAGAAATAGACCCATCAGCATTTGCATCTCTTCCATATCTTGATGCTTGCATGTTTGAGGCACTGCGACTCGTCCCCCCTGCCCCAGCCGGTGAACACAGCTTGTCTGTCAATTCATATCATCATAACTCACGGCCGCTTTCTTTGCATCAGGCCCCCCAAGAACGACCGGTGACAAAGGCGCATACATTGTTGATCGCTACATTCCTCCCAACACCACCGTCCATATTCCGACTTGGACCTTGCACCGAATGTCGAGCAACTTTGAGAGGGCGGACGAGTTTATCCCAGAGCGCTGGATGACCTCGGATAATAAGATGTCAGCCCATAACACTCAGGCGTTTATTCCCTTCAGCGTTGGCTACGGTGCGTGTGTAGGACGGCAGTTAGCAATCCAGAATATCAAGTGAGTGGCTGTCCTTCGTCACATTCATCTTGTAACATCATTTTAGGCTTGTCGTGTGTCATCTCATTCGCAATTTCTTGTTTAAATTCCCGGAGGACTTCTACCTATCCGAATTCGACGAATCGTACCAGGAATGCGGCCTATGGAAACACCAACCGTTTTCTGTTTTATTAACACCACGCACACAGCTCCGCTAGTGAATCTCACCCTGCCGGGCAGAAGAAGGTTCAATATTTTATTTATCCTGCTTCGAATTTATTCTAGGATATCATAGTTTGTGTAGATTATAGATCAAGAAAGACCATCTCTCGAACAACGAGGACTCGTGCGACCTGACATAACTTGTCAGTCTCAGCCTCTAGCTACATACAGTCCAGTACTAGCCGCATACCAGCGAGGCATTGAGCCTTTAGTGGCTTGCATTGCCAGCGAAGCATATGCTGAGTGGAGAGATGGCAACATTTCGACCTCGGCCGCAAGGCCCTGCTAGTCCTTTTGCGGCCTCGAGGATATGAACAACAGGCCAATAGCGGAACTCTGTTTCCAGGATTTGTGGCAGCGATAAGTATAATTCAAGTTAAAGGGCCGACGGGAGTCCGAAGCATGGCGTAGAGTCGGAGGACAACTATGAAATGCGTCGATTGGTGTTGTCGTCAACTTTGACATGAGATGAGACGTAACACCCATGAATTTCGTTTCCTGGGTGTAGGCTCTGACATACGACAGCAGTGTCGGAAGTCTATGACGATGTCGCCTTATTTTCATTGCGATGGTCGTGGTGGTATTAGGTGGCACAGCCACGCCGGCTGCCGAGGCATCTCACTCGCAGCAGGACAGTTGCCACGATCGCTTAAACAGCCGCTCACAACTCCTCCTGCACCCATTACCGCCGTCCTCCAAGCCAGGGATGCCAGCTCATGGCATTCTTTCTCCATCTCCTCGCCCTCCTAACTGCCGTCATAGCCTCATGCATCGCAGAAATAATCTCCCTCAGATCCCCAGCGCCCAACCTTCCGGCGCTGTCTGACCGTACGCTCGAGTCGCCTGCGGATTATTTCATTTCGCCTTCGTCGTCAGACGGGAACTCGGATCTGACGGGGGACTTGGACCTGTTGGACGTCGTGCTTGTTGCCTCCGTCGATGGCAAGTTTCATGCACTCAACCGGACGTCGGGTCACACGCTTTGGTCAATGTCATCCTATGCTTCCTCGACCAGCGTACCAACACCCCCGGTCCTTAACCCTCTAGTCCGGACTCAGCATATCGACTACGATCCCGATCTTACTGACGAGTCCACGGACCAAGAGCTTTATGTTATCGAGCCCCAGTCAGGAGATATATACGTTATGGCGACGCCCAACAGCCCCCTTCAACGCTTTCCATTTTCCATGTCCGAGTTGGTTGATTTGTCTCCCTTCAGCTTCTCCGCAGATAAAGACGGCAGAGTGTTTGTGGGAAAGAAGGAGACGTCCCTATTGTTGATGGAGCTGGAGACGGGAAGGATCAAGGCCACTCTTAATTCGGAATGTCCATGGGAAGCTTTCGAAAACCTTGAAGACAACGAACTGGATTTGGACGAGTTGGAAGGTGAACATATGTCAGTGTCGTCACCGACGGAGGTCTTCATAGGCCGTACTGGTATGTGCCATTTGTGCCAACCTTCAGCAATCGACAAAAATTGAGTTTCGCCGCAAGACTATCACATATCTGTCTATAAGCACTCCAAGAAGTCTAACCCCGGCCTTCCAAGGTCTCCAATTCAAAATCTGTCGTTTTCCACCTATGGTCCCAATAATAGATACAGCCATTTCCAGGCTGCGTACAAGCGCACCAAAGACAACGCATATATACAGAGCCTGCCCAATGGCGATGTCATATCTTTTAAAGCACGTCCCAAGGGATCCACACCAAACAATGAATCCCCTTTGCTTTGGGGACGTACCTTCCCAGATCCCATGTAGGTCTTTCTCGGGCCACTAGAAGAAAGCGGTCTGGCTGAGCGTTTTTTCAGTGTTGCTGTGTTCGACGTCCTTCGTTCTACTCAAAGCCAAAGTGGATCGCACAACCCATTCGTGCTCCTGCAACCCCGCCCTCAGCTCCAGGAAGTCCTGCCGACGCTCACGCTCGACGTGGCAGCGACGCATCTGAACCTGCAGTCCGCATACGTGGGAATGGTACGTGGGTCTGGAAGCCTTTTTGTCATGAGTCCTTCGCGATTCCCTCTCGTCGCCTTTGGCGGCGCAGACCGTAATGCCAAGCAGCGCCTCATAGATGCCGGCGAAAATTCAGGCAACGACTTACCTGTGGAAGTCGACGCCATCACTCGTGCGAGGCAGGAAAGAGAGAGAATAGAAGCATGGGAACGCACAAATTGTGAACAAGGCACATACACCGATCGACGGTGCTTGGTCGGTATTCGGAGACTTGAGGATGAAGACGGCCCAGAGAGTCGGATGCGGAGGCTTTTGGACGGTCCAGCAGGTTCAGCCGTTTCTCTGCCTTCGAGCAGCAGCCTCGACACTTTGCCTTCACCGACGCAAGACGCGAGTCCGACAGTGAGCACTACCGGTGTACCAGGTGAACGCTGGACGAAAGCCGCTAAAGGAAATGTCTGGGAGGGACTCGCGTTTGCGTTCGTCCTAGGCGTTGTTTCGCTTTGGTTTGCGGTTCGCCGCAGGACACCCTCGAGGACGACAAAGTATTCGCTGTTGAAGGAAGACATGTCTCAGAACGTCCCATCGGCGCTTTCTGAAGGGTCAGAGACTGAAGTGGCACCTAGCCCCAGGCTAGACGTTGTCGACGAGGGTCCGAGTGTCCAAGAGAAGGCAGACTCCCCTTTACCCAGTTCAGACCCACATCAAACACCGACTGCGGCCAAGGCCCCAGGACAAGACAGCGCCGTCGATGACGGTGATGACAGTGATAAAGACGTCGGCGCTGAGGCTGATACCGCTGCCACACCTGGCAGACGGAAAGCTAGAAGAGGCAAAAGGGGAAAGAAGAAAAAACTAGGTTTGCAGCAAGTTGATAACGAGAATGAGGACGAAAAACTTCTTAATGCGAATGGAAGCGAAAATGGAAGCGGCAATGATGCTGAAACACCTAGCAAAGAACTGCAGCCTCTACAATCCTCTTCATCCCTGATTATCAACTCCCTTAAGCCTCCGCAATCTATACCATCTCTAGTCGTATCCGAGACCGTTCTTGGTTTGTACTAGCCAATTTCCTCCTTAGAGCAGATTCTAATCGCAAGCTAAATCCAACAGGGTTCGGATCGCACGGCACTGTTGTTTTCCAAGGATCGCTTCAAGGCAGAGCGGTGGCAGTCAAGAGACTGCTGCAAGACTTTGTAACTTTGGCGGAGCGCGAAGTGAGTATCCTTCAAGAGAGCGACGATCACCCGAATGTCATTCGATATTACTATCAAGAATCACAAGGTAACTTCCTTTATATTGCTCTCGAACTCTGCCCCGCATCCCTTGCCGATATCATCGAAAATCCCAACCGAGACCAATGGCGAGACATAGCGATCTCGTTCGACCCAAAGAAGGCGCTGCGTCAGATCACCAGCGGGCTGAGGCACTTGCACGCGCTCAAGCTCGTCCACCGTGACATCAAACCGCAGAATATCCTCATCTCGAGTGCCAAGCCCTCCGCGGGCAACCGGGGCAAGCCCACGTATCGTATGCTTATCTCCGACTTTGGGCTCTGCAAGAAGCTGGAGGTGGATCAGACGAGCTTCTTGCCCACCACCAATGGCGCGATGGCGGCCGGCACAGTTGGGTGGCGCGCTCCGGAGATCTTGCGTGGAGAAGTCAAGTTGGACGAGATCGGCGACGACAGCTCGATGTCGTCCCGTGGAAGCGTCGGCACGGTCGTTGGGACGCCCACGACCGCGTCGACTCCGAGTGGCAAGCCGACGCGCTTGACCAAATCCATTGATATCTTCGCCCTCGGATGTTTGTTTTACTACGTTCTCACGAACGGAAGCCATCCGTTTGGCGATCGTTTTGAGCGAGAGGTGAATATATTGAAAAATTCGAAGAATCTGGACGGGCTGGAGAGGTTTGGTGAGGAAGGTGCGGAAGCTGTGGACTTGATTAGTAGCATGCTCGATCCGGAGGCTTCAGAAAGGTGAGTAGACCTGAATGGTTTTGGTCATCCACACTCAACACGTCTCCTTTGCCAGACCGGATACAACGACGTGCCTCCTACATCCATTCTTCTGGGATCCGGGCAGACGCCTCAATTTCCTCCAGGACGCATCAGACAGATTCGAGATCATGTGCAGAGACCCGAAAGACCAGCTACTACTCCTTCTCGAGAGGGGCGCCATCAACGTCGTTGGAAACGACTGGTATGCAAGACTCGACAAGCTCTTCATTGAAAACCTCGGAAAATTCAGAAAATACGATGGACGAACTGTTCAGGATCTCTTACGAGCTCTTAGAAACAAAGTGCGTGAAATACCCTGTTTTCTTTGGCGCGCCAGAGCTCAGGCCGATTATTTTTTTTGTCCCTTGTAGAAACACCACTATCAGGACCTCCCTGACAACGTCAAGAGACACCTCGGCCCCATGCCCGAAGGCTTCCTTGCATACTTCACCCGACGCTATCCCCGACTCTTCCTACATGTTCATTCTATCATCGGATCGACGAACCTTCGCAGCGAATCAATGTTTAGATCATATTTCGAGCTTCCACCAGACTGAACTTCGTCCCATCTCCGCGTCTTGGGCTAACTCCGTTGGAATTTATACACTACTGTCATATCAGCATATTTATACCTCCTCCAAGCCGTTGTATCCTGTACGGACTACAGTTTTGTTTTCATGCATGTCGCAGATCGAAATTCAGACTAAACAATGTAATTTTTTTCCGAAGCACACCAACGCCCTTGTGGCTGTAGGGTGGCGCTTCCAGGCATCTGTCAAGCTTCGAAGGCGGTCTTCGATTGCTTTGTGGTTCTGATGGCGCAACATTTGTGATGACAAGTTCAATTCATTTTTTTTGCTGATAGACATATCGCGGACTGACGTCGACGGCGCACGCATCCCAACGCAGACGTAAACGCTGAAGGATGTCAATCTGGACGAGCCATCGTCAACCTTTCGTGACGGTCCATCAATCACTGTCATTCGATTAACGAATAGATAGGTGATGAAGTAGGCGGTACCGCACCACAGATACATGACATACACCTTGACAAAATGAGTGACACTGTGTCTTCATTCGTGTCGTTCTGTCGCCTACAAGCACTCTCCCGCAAAACTGATCGTGCGGCTGAGAATGTTCGAACCTTCAGGAGGGCGGCATCACGCATGCCAGCCTTCTATGATCGCTATTCCGGGACCGGCAAATTTGGAGTTGCTTGACGAAGTGCAATGCCTGTGCACAACGCCTCTCCTCCGGGTCAGACGTGCTGTCTTTCGAGCATGGAATACGAATCGTACGATACTTGGCGCACAGAAGGCCACTGGCAGTAATCAGCACATACGATCACGTGCCAAATACGACTTTATTGTTTTTTTACTTCGCAGAACAAATGTCATATCGCCTCCGTATCATACATTCGAGGCTGTGAACCTGGAGTTGGTCCACCTATTTCATGATTGCTGGGCGGCCTCAGGTATGAAATATAGATTCGAATGACCATAATAAGCTGCCGCATGTCTCAAATGTCGGCAGAGCATCGCAGAAAGGACAATAAGCGTTATTGTTTGCACATCGAGCTTTGCTCCGTCCATCTTCTCAAGAGCCGTCAGGTGCATAAACACATCAACAATATGGTCGGTCCGCAGTCGGTGCTTAAATGCTGTCTGTCACTATTGTGGTCTTGCAAGGACTGGTTCCGCATCTAGTGCACTCTCCTCACTCATCTTCGTTTATTCCTTTAATTCTTCGCCATCGAGGTCAATAATCTCCTTTCTTATCGCCATCGTTAGCTCCTTACAACGCCCAGATGACCATAATGACAAGAATGAAGGATGTTTATGCTGTTAATGCGCGGAATGAGATCAGTTTACCAGCCAAATCCTTTGATATTCAGAAATACAGGACTGCAGCTGTAAGTCATCCTCATCGTTGTGGCACGAGCATAATCTTAGTCTTTCAGGCTGCGCTACTACGACCTGGGCGTTTTCACGAACTCCGGGACCACAACAGACATGTCCCGGCATGTAACCTACCTCCCAGGGTGCTAGAAAAGATCTTTTTAGATTGCTGCCTGTCGTCCTTGGAATATCCAGATTGGTCATGGATAACAATCTCGCTCATTTGTTCAAGCTGGCGTCGAGCAGCCTTACAGAATCAGGCACTCTGGACTCACGTCGACTATTCTCATCCAAGATGGACCGCTCTCAGTCTACATCGAGCCCAAGCTTTACCTCTCTCCATTCGCGCGCTCGTGTCGGACTCAAATCAGAGGCTGATTCTCCAGACCCTGGAGTGGGCACCTAAAGTCCGGGACATCCACCTCGTCGCTTCGTTACAGCATATTGCTCCGCTCATCGGATTTCTCAAGCTATCCAATCCTTACCTCCTGTCTCTCGTTGTCCAGATCACGAAACCTGATGCAGATAACGATATTCGTTTTTCGAAACGCTCAGATGTCACGATGGTGGCTTCATTACCCGCTCTGAAAAATCTCGAGCTGCATAGGTGTCCTCTTAGCATGGCGTCTCCCCGTTTCACGGGTTTGACCCGCCTCTCCTTGCATTATCTTCCGTTTTCAGAGCGTCCATCACGGCATGAATTCCTCTCGCTTCTTGAGAAATTTCCCTCTTTGCGACACCTCGAACTCGATCATGCTTTTCCGAAGAATACCATCCCGAGTAACAAATCCGGCCGGTCTATCATGTTCTCGAACCTCATCTCTCTTTCCTTAACTGGATCTATCCAAGAGCTGAACAATGTCCTCGAATGTGTAGCGTTGCAACCTGCGGCGCGCCTTCGATGCCGTGTGGACAAGATGAGTGACTACAAAGCCAATTTCTGGAAATTGGCAAGGGTCATTGGCTCTCATTTTCACGAAGTCGCTTGGGCGATGCCACTTGACACCCTGGTGATCACCGGGTATGAAGCATCTCACAGGTTTCTAACGAATTACGACATCAACACCGAATTTCAACAATCTCTGCGTTTCCGTGCTTTTGGCATTGACCCGAAGTCCACCGATCCCGTATTGGATTTTATGATCGGACCTGACCCACACACCGGCCGAGATGAGGTTCTCGTGACGGCGTTCAAGGCAGTCTGGGAAGCGCTGCCGCTTTCTCAGTTACACACCCTCGCATTGCAGTCTTTTGACATCGTGACCCAGAGAACATGGCCGAGGCTGCTGAAGAGCCTGCAATCCCTTCGTGTCCTCGACGTATGTGGGCACGTTCCTTCTGGCCTTCTGTGGGCCCTTCTTCTGAACGCAAGGTCATATTCACACCTCGAGCACGACGACTTGGATGGTCTGCTCCTTCCACGGTTGGAAGACGTATATGTCCACAACGTGGACTGTTTTTCTGGCGGTTACATGATGTCGTTGTCCGACACCAATTCCTACACTGACTTGGACGACTCGCGATTCCTTAATGTTCTTCTAGCCTATCTGGAAGATAGGCATCGATGCGGACTAGCTCTCCGCAGTCTTTGCCTCGCCAGATGTATCCATGTCTGCTCTGATGCACTGGATGAGCTGCGGACGTGTGTGGCCCATCTTTGGTGGGATAACCGTGGATTACATAAGGGAGACGAGCTCTATGCAGAAAGCCCGGCTGTCTATCGCCAGAGCTGGATATCGGAACCTCCTCCGAGACGGCACTTCTTCAGACTCCAACTCTTGTCCGGTTCAGACTGATCAACACAACGCGCCGTCCTTGCTGGTCATCGGCGCGGAGACCCTCTCCGCAGTGAATCTCGATGTATGGTTTTCACATGTAGCATGTTCATCTCTTGACTGTCATTTTTTTTTGCTCCCTGTATCACTGTATCGGTAGTCGTTCTTTGTTGCACCAGCTGGACTGCGAATTATAATTAGGCTCGTATGGATCATTCTGATCTGGAATGTGTTCAAAAGGCAGACTCTTGAGGTCACGTCTTCGTCGAGACGTTTTGTTGATGAATTGACAATATGGTGGCATGCCATGCGAAGGCTTCAAGAATCATTTGCAACGAACGCCACCTGTACATCTGGGCATTGCGGGGGAAGCAGACGTGAAGCCTGTTATCTGCCAATGCCAAGCCCAGCATGACGACTATCGAATGGACGTGACACTATGGCACATTTCACGGTATTCATCTATCACGTTTTCACGTCAGTTTTAGTGCGTCCGCTGGCCACTTCGTGGTGCGCTGCATCGGGCATATCCACAGAACGATGCGCAAAGCGCGTCGCTGTTGTTTCAATGTGGATAACTCGCAGATGTGATCGGCTCGGCAATTGCCGAGGTGAACTGGTCCTGTCCTCCATGCCAGACATCTCTGTCGGCTCGCAAATTTTCGACTTGGTCTTTCATCCTACTCACTCGACGGTCTATGCGGGCCTCCTTACCGGACATGTCAAGGCATTTGCATTTGATGAACAGGGGAACAGCAAATGCACATTTTCTTTGCGACCTTCCAAACGTTCATGCCGAGGTTTAGCCATCTCAGAAGATGGTTCGCATCTCTACGCTGCTGGGAAATCCAAGGCGTTGAAGTGGGTTCGAGTTATCGTCCTCCTTCTCGCTTGTCGTGTTAATGATCTTGTGGCGTAATGTTCAGTATCATTGACACTGTCACTGAAGACATTGAAGTTCGTGCAGGAGCACACGAGTGAGCACGCAGCTCTGCGACCTCGACATGTTCATTCTTTGACATGGACAGCATAATCCAGATCCCCAATCAATCGTATCAAATGTCTTAACACTCACCTATTATGTACCGGTGATGATGATGGGGTTATAAAGGTATGGCGTTAGTTCTCTGTCCTGTGATCTAACTCCAAATGTCTTACGCGCCGTAGCTGTGGGATCCTCGGCAACGAGAATGCCTACGAACATATACCCAACATTTCGATTATATTACCGACTTTTTGTGGTTGGAAGACCAAAAGCAGCTTGTCGCGACTAGGTGAGAGGCATCAAAATGGAAAATTCCGTTGGTAGGTCAGTCATCTGAATTATGTGTCACCTTCCCAGCGGAGATGGAACACTGTCTGTTATGGATGTGCGTTCCAAAAAGTCATCCCTATCGCCCAGTCTGAGGATCAAGAAGATGAACTACTTTCCATTGTGGCCATTAGAGGGTAGGTCGATTTCCTGAAGTGTCTTTCTTTGTGGATTTTTCCCAGTTCACCCGTCTTCGAACGGACTTTTTTTGTGGAGCCCTATTCATCACGTATTTTCTTCTTAACCCCCCCGTCTACCTCGGCGATTCACCGATAGACGATTATCTCCACCGCGGATGTGTTCATCTTGCACGGCGCATTGACGCTGAGCTGTCTCGTAATTCTGGCTTGACATTGCTAAGTTAATCTCTCCGCTAGGGCGACTAAAATTGTAGTGGGCACTCAAATCGGAGTACTTTCAATTTTTAATCGTAGCAGTGGATGGGCTGACTGCGTGGACCGGGTACCTGGGTAATTATCTAAACTTTGGAGTGCATCCAATGTCATCTGATTTGTTCTTGCACCTTAGTCACCCACACTCTATTGACGCTCTCTGCGCCTTGCCCGCTCTTCCTGATGTAGACCACACGAGGACCATTCTAACTGGGTCTTCTGACGGTTATGTCCGCGCTGTTCAGTTATTTCCCACTAAACTGCTCGGTGTCGTCGCAGACCATGGTGACTGGCCTGTTGAACGCATAGCTATCGGTGGTGGGACCAGTACACTCACTTTGGAAGACGGAAGCCCTTCGGAGAGTGAGGCAGATAGTAAGACGTCCAGCGACCGCGGCGAAATTGACCTTGAAGAAGACCGCAAGCCGACCCGCTGGTGGATCGGCAGTGTGGGGCATGAAGACGTTCTCAAGCTGACGGATTTGGAAGCTTTCTTTCGTAACCTGGATTCTGACGAAGAGAGATCAGGCCACAAACGCGAATCTGGCCTCAATGTTAGCACTGATGTGGATAGCGGCGGCAAGGACGCCGCCTTTGAGGCTTCTGACATGCCAGAACACGTGGCTCAAGCGGAGGAAAGCGACGAGTCATCAAATGCCGAGTCCGACAAGGAAGCTGTCGCTGCAGTGTCAAAAAAGCGGAAGAAAAAACCAGAGAAACGTCCTCTGGATGTGAAGAAGCAGAAGGGAAAGAATTCTGTCGATGTCGATGCGTCCTTTTTTGACGATTTGTAGGCATGTACTTCATCTGTTTTCTGGGAAATTATCGCCTTCCAGCGCTGAATCCCATGACCATTTGTGCCGTCTTCTGAGCGATGACCCCTTTGTCCGCGGAGCAAACTCGTTTTAAAACGAACCCCGGTTAGTTGCATCTCGACGGCACCGCAACACTGGAGTTACCAAAGCGCATGTGTTCAGTCTCGAAGTCATTGTCGGTTACAATGCACAGCTTTCGCCCGTTATCAACATGTTGCATCCTCCAAGCCCTTGATTTCAAAATTCGCAAGTCAGAGATGTCAGATAATTGCGAAAAATGAATGCAAACATTTTTGGTAATGAGACCATGTGCATATGCGGATTCTGACCGCTTGCCGAAGAGATTATGGCGACACATGCCCAGCAACTCGAAGCCATCATGGGCGTCTCCCGACGATGGGCCTTTTGACATCTAAGAGGGTGTTGTATCAGTCAATCAAAGCAATTCAGGAGCAACCAACAAAACTAGATAAGAAAAGCGCAAGCACGATGGGAGCCTGTATGGCTGTCCAGCTTCTTGGCGAATGACATGAGATGTTGTTTAATATTTTCCCATGCCGTTTAAACAATGAAGAACGGCCGTATGCTCCCTTCTTTATTATAGTCAGGATAAGTCATACAGCTGAGTTGTCTTTCAGCCGGTTTTGAATTCGAACTGTGGACTCCTCGCCTCTACTGTTGAAGCGTGTGATAGGTTATCGCTCCAGGTGGGCGCTTGACGGCACGTGACGAGGCGCTGGGCGGATCATGGCTGCTTAGCGCGACAGTAAATACGGCGGGCCACGGAGAATGCCTTCTCTACTCATCCTAGCACTGACACCAAAGCCTTGTATACCATTGAAGCCATGTTGACTGCGAAACGCGTAATTTCAGGTCTTAGATTTGGTGCTTCGCGCAGTCTGGCTCGTGGATTGTCCACTCGCGCGTCAAGCATTCTTACATCGTTGGGTATTCCGACTACGGGAGAGCTCCCTGGGTTGTATGACGGGGAATGGAGAGGTTCAGGAGAGCTACTTACGTCTGTTTGTCCAACGACGGGAGAGATCCTTGCCCGTGTTAAGACGCCGACGCAGGAGGAGCTGCATGAAGCCCTGGTGAAGAGCCGTGAGGCATACAAATTCATTCGAAGTGCGTTTTGGTGTGCCACTACTTTTAACCTGGTTGACGGTGTGCTAGATGTTCCTGCTCCCAAAAGAGGTGAGCTTCTTCGACAAATACGAGAAGCCCTTGCAGGGAAGGTACAACTATGTCGGCGGTGGAATGAAGCATTTGTGCTGATGATCTGCAGCGCGAGGAGCTTGGCGCTCTTGTCTCCCTCGAGATGGGAAAGATAAAGACGGAGGGTACAGGAGAAGTCCAAGAGTTCATTGACATTGTGCGTTTTTTGATGCATAATTGCAATTGTGCTGCTAAGGATCTCGCAGTGTGACTATGGCGTTGGTTTGTCGAGAATGATGAAAGGCAACATTATCGCATCTGAACGGCCGGCACATACTATATTAGAGGGTAATTGTGGCTGGGCAATATCATCCACCTAGCAAACTAACTTCCTCTCAGTTCCCAACCCTTTGGGCGTTGTTGCTGTGTTATCGGCCTTCAATTTCCCGGTAGCTGTCTATGGATGGTATCTCAAAAAAAAGGGCATCCCAAAATGAATATTTACTCATCAACTCTGCACAGGAATTTAGCATTGTCGCTGGCAGCGGGGAATGCAACTATCTGGAAGCCCTCCCCGACAACGCCACTTTGTTCAATTGCTGTGACTAGTATTGTTTCACGAGTTCTGGAAAAGAACGGAATCCCCGGAGCTGTTGCTGGTTTGGCGACAGGCGGAAAAGATATCGGATCTGCTATCGTGGAAAGCAAAGAGGTTGAGTTGGGTGAGTTTTAACTATAGTAACAATCATGATGACTCTGAAACTGGTTCCATTTTCCTCTTGCAGTCTCCTTTACAGGGAGTGAGAAGGTCGGGCAAATAGTAGGCAAAGCCGTGATGTCCAGGTTTGGGAAGACGATACTGGAGCTGGGCGGTAACAATGGTGTGGTTATTGGTGCCAACATTGTTCCGCCGTTCTTGCTGCTGATGCCAAAAATACTATCAAGCTTCGATCATTATGCCTGATGCCGACCTGTCGTTGGCCGTGCCGTCAGTCTTCTTCGGCGCCGTGGGCACCGCTGGACAACGTTGCACCTCAACGAGGAGGCTATACTTGCATCAAAACATCGCTGATGCGTTCCTCGAACGCCTCCGTAGGCTCTACCAGACCGTGCGGCCCGCAGATCCGCTCGAGCCGAAGACTCTACTCGGTCCTTTACATACTCGTGCCGCCGTGGGCGTCTACAGCGACGCCATAGATCATCTCCGTTCGATCGACGCCGAAATCCTTACCGGCGGTCAGAGATACAGTGATGCCCCTCTGGATGCAGGAAACTTCGTCCAACCAACCATTGCCATCCCAAGTCGGTGGATCCGACGTCGCATATCTGGAAGACGGAGACTTTTGCGCCCATACTCAACGTCGCTATCTTTGATGATCTTGAACAGGCCATTGAATGGAATAATGCCGTTCCTCAGGTAAAAAAAATTCACTCCATGAGAACCTAGCACTGAAACTGATGACAAATGACAAAAGGGATTATCTAGTAGTCTTTGGACGAGAGATATGAGAAACATGGGAAAGTGGATCGGGCCAAACGGATCAGACGCTGGCATCGTCAACGTACGTGCCATAACTTCGAACAGCTGTCTCGCTTGTTAGCCTTCTCATGCCCGAAATGACAACAGGTCAACGTGGGCACAAGTGGAGCTGAGATCGGCGCTGCTTTTGGTGGCAACAAGGTTCGCTGTCTGCGCTCAGATTTCAATCGACTCACTCTAACACCGCGACGACTGTATGAACAGAGCACTGGCTGGTAAGCGATATCGTTAAAATTTTATTTTGCACCGGAAATCCTAGATTGCTTTACAGGGGTCGGGAATCTGGCGGTGATGCCTGGAAGCAGTATGTCCGATGGTCTGCGTGCACCAGTAAGGACAACTGTCCATTGCAGACTTCGCCTAACTGACGCGCAATAGTCAATTTTTCAGACAACGCTCCTTTGGCGCAAGGGGTAGATTTTTCCGCATGAATGCCATGATAACCCGTAGTTTTTATACTAGACGAGGCCCCAGGTTGTACATTGTTGTTTACAAATGTTAAATGCTGAATTTGGTTTTTTTGGTATCGCTGTGACGCGTGATCAAGGATTTCCAATCGCCGAATATGGCGTGTGGAAATTCGAGCTATGTCTATTCAAACCCACATAGAAAACCGCTTGGGGATCTTGTATCTGAGAAGTAAACTTCCCCATGTAACCAGGGTCACAGGTACATGTGGATTGTTTACAATTGAACAGCTGCCTCTGATTCAACGTATCAGTTTACCCAAATTAATGGCTCCGCCGACAAGATGTGCGGCAAGTTTAAATAGTCCCTATGTGCCACCTTTTCGCAACCCTGCTTTCCGAACACTTTCAAGTGTCCATATTTTTATCCTCTAACCTCAACAATATCCCTTCCATACATTTCAGCATGTCGACTGCTGACGATCTCCCTTGGCCAGAACTAGGGAACGTTTCTAGAGGTGCCACTCGAGGTAATCAAGGTCAGAAAGGTGTCCTAGGACCTCCGGATAGAGACGGCCGATGCGTACTGCAACTCCGAGTTCAACCTGGCGTACTCGCAGTGAAGTTAAATCGCCAAGCCAGCGAGTGGTATCGAATCCTTGACAGCGAAGTCAACCGTGCGCTGAAGCTCACGAAGACATATTGGAGAAAGGCGAGGCGGCGTCAGGACTACGACGCCCGAGCCGACCAAGACCACATGGAGCTGCACGAGTGGCTCCAGCAGCTAAAGGACAAGACGATGTCCCACTTGGAACTCCTCATGCAGAAGGGCGACATTCAGGGTCCGCCGTACATCATGGCTGATGACATCGAACTTACATTTCTCCGTAAATTCATTGAGCGGCAAGCGAACAACATTCCTCATAATCCCCGTCTGCGCAATGCCGCCGAACAGACGTACCTGCCTCGAGATCACTCGACGGTGGATTCTCTGACACCGGAACCACCTGATCCTGGCTTTATGGATCATAAACATAGAGGGATAAACGGTAAGTTACACTTCATTGCGGAGACTGGATCACGAGTGACTCACGCATCGCGGATTCTAGGGTCTCCATCGATGTTGACGGCTGAATCTCTATCTCACGAAGCTAGCTCTTCTAGTACGCTGTGTCCTCAAGCTGAGAAAAACCTTTCTGACACACAGTTGCAGAGCAGGGTCTACAAGCTGCACGCAATGCTCTCGCGCGAGCGCAGAAAGACACTCAGGAGGCCTTTATGAGATATACAGCCTGTCTAGACGTCGAACGTCAAGCCCGACAGGCTGTCACTGCGGCAGAGAAGAGGCGCGACGACATCAGTGAGCGGAAATTTCCTGCTATCTTCCACATATAGTTGATAGAAATTTACCAAAGTGGGCATGCTTCTTTCACAAAACCAGCCAGTCGCTGGTATGGACAGCTCGCTTCCTTCCTTGTCTTGGGGCACTAATTCGTATGTTACACTTGAAGAAGTCCGCTCAAGGCAGTCATCCTTCTCCACATCAGGAGATGAGCACCGGAGCCCAAGATATCAAACGACAGTAGGCATCACCCACACAATGGTTGATATGCAGCTAATTTGAATCTGAATTGAAGGATCTTCGAAATTCTACGGACGTGTTTAGCCAGACTCGTACGAACGGGAAAACCATAGACTGGGAAGCTGATGGGCAGAGCGTTTACTCAAATGAGGCGGCATCTCATCTCGAAGTAAGAACGTTGGAACTCGTCGTATCATCATGAAACTCATATATACGTTTAACAGGATAACGGCGGGCGGACTGCCAGAAGGCATCTCCGGACCTGGGACCAAGGAGCACAGATAACAGGTAATGAATTCATTCCATACGTCTGTCTGAGAGTAGATCTAATGGATTTGTTCAGATGGTCAATTTTCATGCGAGGTACTCTATGCCGACCGGTCCTATTTTTCGTGAGTCCCGTTGCTAACGTTTTCCTTCCTTCCAGGACATCACATCTCTTCCTCCCAGAAAACGTGTGCACCATATGATGCCGAGCTTTGAGGTCATGAATAATTCAGCACTGCCCACTCAGAACCTGACCATGCAATGATGATTCGTTACGAACCCCGCTACTTCATGCTGTGCTCTGTATCCTTGCTCCATAACTCGCACCATCTTTCGTCGCATGCCATCTATATCTATTTATATTATTTGCACGCAATTCGCGGACGGACTATGATTAGGGATGTATCACCAGTTGTACAAATGTTAAACAAATGTTATACCCGACACTGCACCTCCATATCCTTGACAACTCTCCTCAGATCCCACGACACAAACGGCTACCAGTCAATTCCATTACGGAACGACGGCGAAGTCGGCAACGCTGCAGTAAGACATCGTTTCAACTTCAACTCGGCGCTCTTTCTTCACTATGTCAACATCTTTGCGCCCGCAATCAAGGAAGATCGGGGTTCTTTGTTGCCACACGAAGCCATCTGTCTGTTTGACACGGGGAGGCGCTTCCGATCATCATCTGTGGCAAAGTTGGGCTGTCACGAGCGTCGCGGTGGGTTACACGTTGGAGCCCTACGAGAGAAGTACCTGTAGGGCTGTGAATGCCGTGAGCCCCTACCCCCGAATGTACCGGTCGAACTGACAGGCTGATGTCAGTGATGTGAAGGCCTTGGGCGCCCAGCCATGACCAGCCCGGGCTTAACGGTCAGGAAGGGGTGATGCGAGACTTCGCTTGATCGACGTTCCGTCTTTGGAAGAGTCTGCCGTTTCTGGAAGGACCAGTCTTGACAGCGTGGCGGAAGGAGTGACTCAACAGTGTTTATCACAAGTGAGGGGCAGAAAGCAGCGCAAGTGTCATGGTCATCTAGGTTGCGACTAGGATTTGGCATCTCATACGGCTCGACGATGCATTTTCAATTCAGGTCTGTGCGACTTGTCGATCAAAGCGTCCACGAACACTAGTGTCCAAGCTTAGCCTAAGCGTAGAGCTACAATGGGCGACCTCCAAGAGTCAAAGCTGGACAGGAAAAGTATAGGCGTATTTAACAACGCCATGCACAGGAATCGAAGGACAACTATTCCTTTGAACGCCTCTTCTGCGCGTGTAACACACGTTGCAAATATCTCGAAGGCCTATCTTTCTGCGACCACGAAGGCCCTTTCTCTACGAGCACGAAATGGCGGAAACCAGTCCGATCGTCTGTAGAATGTTCCTACGTGGAGCCTGCGCCTTTGGGATAGTTGCAGATTCTTTCATCCTGGCGCACAACTTCTAGATGCTTATTTGGTTCCTCGGCGTGCGTCAAACGCAGGTGTCTCCCAAAGCCATCCAATGGACTCTTCAGAAATACAGAGGCTTTAATACGAGTCTCAATTTGTATGGGCGCGCGAAAGCCACTGGACGTGGAAGACCACACCTTGTTGGCACTTCATTCGGAACGGGGGATTCTGTCCCCTCGGGGAAACTTGTAAATTGTAGGCCCTTAATTTCCTTCATCAGAGACATTGACGCGATGCACAGAAGCATTCATGACAAGGAGATTGCAAAGGAAAGGATTGAGTACGCAGCGCTGCTACTGGGTGGCGATGATCCCATCGCGGTCAATGACCCAAACCGGATCTCCGAAGCACTAAAGCCCCATTGCTGGACATGTGTACAGAGGGGATGTCAAGCTCCCGACTGCCAATACTTTCATCCCCAAAACATTCGCCCCTGTGAGTTAATATGCTTTTCCATTCTGCGTCACTTGCAGACTGATTCGCGAATGTAGATATGAAATATACACCGTGCCCAACTTGGCTCGATTGCCCTCAGCCGACATCATGTCCCTATAGACATGCTGAGCAGGCTCTGTCAAACTCTTTACCGCCAGTTTATCAAGACATGAGTGGCTCCGGATCCTGCTCCCCGAGAGCTTGTTCAACTTTAATCCTGAATGGGACGACATACTATAATGTCTCCCGACAGTTGCCTTTGATCCCGTCGAGCTACAGCATGGTATCAAATCACCAATTGAATGCCGAACCGATGTCCGGAGCTGCGGCAAATTCGCCCGGCATTACCCAGAGTCCCACTGCTGCCAGGACTGAACAAGCCCCATGGCACCGGGGAACGAGGAATTTCCCTACAGACCCCCGACCAACCAACGTTCCGGTCATGCTCGAAGAATCAGTGTAAAAATCAAGTGAAAAGGGGTAATATATCAGAACCTCGTTGGAATTAGGTGTTTATGCGTTGTATTGAATAACTGTGCGACTTCAATGTAGTATGCCCGGTTTGATTTTACTTGTTTGCGCCGGACTCGTTTGGTAACTCCATCACTTCCCACGGTTAGAAAAGGCCAATCATCCGACTCCGCGATTCAGTCATCCTCGAAGACGGCTTTATTAACCGAACTTTTCTCCACTTGGGGATTTTCAGCCCGCATCAATCGCTTCATCAGCTTGGGCGCTCGATTTTACCATGCTCAGCCATTTTCAATTTGAACGCTTCAGGTTTCATGCGCACATAGCATTTTTATCCTGGGCAGACCGAGGCTTACAGTTGTGCCATTTGGAGTTCGTAATTCGGATGCTAATCACTTCCATGGTCAACCAGGATTGTATGCCTTATTTTTTTCCAAATAGTCCGCATTACGGAAAACTTGAGCGTAGTAGGTTAGCAAGTTAATTGATTTGACGCTTTGCGCGTTATTGTGGCTGTGCAGGTTGAACGTCTAGCCAAGCCTGGGTCATGTGAAAGATTAAGCGCTGGGCGGTGAATGACGCGAGTTATTTGCTTAAAGCTGGTGTCGAGCTTTTTCAAACAATATTAACACAA
>SJRY01000110.1:0-32330 GCA_011319805.1 Macrocybe gigantea
TGATCTAAATCGTCTGGAACGCCGTTCCTCCTGCTTTCGCATCAAACTCCACGACGGCATCCAAGCCTGTAAATAATCCATCCATTATTTCGAAAGCAATCATAAAGTCAACCATAGGCTTACCCATGACTTTGAAAAATTCCTTAGGATCCATGCCCTGTGCAGAGGCGAAATCCGTGCCGGTTTTCTTCAGTGACTGCATGGCAGCGCGAACTGCATGGACCATCGCTACACAAGAAACCAACGAAAAGACTTTGGCATATATGTCAGCGCTTAACACGCTTTCCGCGTCATAGGCGGTATCTTACTTATAATCTTCGCGCCATGGCCTCGGCTTCGCTGCTTGTGAACGACGGAGTCAATCCTCCCGAAATCACGTTTACGAGAACCTGCTTCCTTGGTTAATTTATCCAGCATGTCGTACCCGAATTGCGGAACTCACTGGCTTAGGCGCAAGCGCGGCAACCGTCTTCTCAAGTAGTTCCTTAGACTTCACGCCTTCGATGAAGCAGACATCTGCACCAGCGTCTGCGGCCAGTTTGAGCCTAACCATTGCTTCATCCATGCCTAGGACCTGCGCGGAATCCGTGCGGGCAATGATAACCTTCGAAATATGAGTATGCTACTGGCATTTCCAAGCGATACGGATGCGTACGAAGTCCGAATCTCCAGGTATCGCATCCCTGGCCATAACGGCCGCGCGTATACGACTCAGAAATTCTTCGCGGGATACAACTTGCTTGCCAAGAAGATGCCCACATCGTTTCGTCTGTACCTGATCCTCAATGTGAAGCGCTGCAACTCCAGCTCTAGCATACTGTGTCACAGTACGTGCAACCATTGTAGGACCGCCAAAACTAGTGTCGTTGTGCTAAGCAGCAACGTATTTGGCTTGTTTAAGGACTGAGACATACCCTGTATCAGCGTCGGCGATGACGGGCATTGTGGGGTCCAGACTGCAGACCATTTCCGCCGCCTGCATGAAAAACAAAGTCCGACAAATGGTCCGCATAAGAAAATGGAGTTATATACCCCGACGAAGTCATTCATGGTGGCTATTGCAAGGTCGGGTTGCCCTAAACGAGAGGCTGTTGTCGCTGCACCGCTAGATCATTTGAAGGACGTAAGTCACTGACAGTATTGTCTTCGACGGTGGTGCATTTATACCTTTGGTATAGACAGGAAAACCCGGCTTCAATGGCGCATCTAGCGCTAATCCCATCGCAAATACCGGGGGCTACCTTGAAGAGTCTCCGTTCACCTCTGTGACGCCACGACATAGAGATCCTTACCACAATTCCCGGTCGGGCCAGCATTTGCCGTAGGCGCGTAGCTGGATTTGATGACAACGGACCATGAAGATAATTTGCCGGATCAAGCCGTGCGTTGTAGTACACCTCCCTGGATGCATTGCTAGAGTCGTCGATATGCATATCGCTATTGGACTGGCGTCTTTCAGCCTGAGACTTATCCATGTTGGCGAAATAATCGGGAGCGGGCGACATATCAGCAAGATGAATTAATCAGATATGAGGATGATGTACAGGACTAGAGCACGAGTGTGTCGATAGAGGAAAAAAGGTCGTCCGTGAGGCTTTTTATATCGCCCATTCCAATGCTGACTGTCGCTTAGAGTAATTAAATGGCCAATAAATTAAAACCTATCTCCCAGAACGGCTATTCGGGTTACCTATAATGCGAATCTGAATTGCAGCTTTGATTTGCTCAAGGCTGGGCAAAAGGAAAAACAACATCCAAGCGCTTCGCTGTAAGATTTAGGTAAATCTCCTCGTGGAAATGTGGGGTGAAGCGAAATTACGTCTGGACAAGTCCAACACGGAAGGACGTTGCATGCGCTGAATACTGCCTCATGTTTCTACCCTGACATGATGCCCTGACAATGCTGGCTTTCTTGTAATTTCAGCAAATTATTGCAGAAAGGGCATGTCACGGAAATGGCACTGCAACTTAATGGCAGGTAGTTGGACTGGTGACTCCTTGCATCCGACCTCGATCAGCACGCAGCACCTCGGGTGGATTACTTGGCATTGGATATGTACGTTGAATGACTGCTTATCCTTGACGGATCCAGCTTCGTTAATCCGACCTTTCGTGGACCTTAGGCGGGCCATCCCTTTTCTCTGAGCCGCGCGGACCTCCTACGGTCCTTAACAAAGTGCCAAGCAATTTCCGTTGTGTTAGAGACCACCGTCGGATATGCGTGATGTATTTATTCCGTCCAATTAATGATTCTCGGGATTCTTTGCTCATGACGGCGATTCCTCTTAGTCCGTCGGCGATAGAGGGGCGTCTTTTCAGCAATCTTCGTCAGCAAGCAGAAGTACGAAAGAAAAGCTTTTATTATCTGTATGCCAAGATACATTGAATGTGGTTCAACTTGAACTCAGGATATAGTAGGTCCCTGAAAGTCAGTGGCAATCCTATCGTGCCACCGCAACTGCGAATGGCGTTCCGTGTAACTGCATAGCTTTGAAACAGACAGCGCTGCCCATTTGGTTGCTCGGCCTTCCTAGTTTCCGTCAGCACATATCAACATAAATTCGGTCTGGAATCCAACGATTTTAACGATCATTCCCATACTCGCATAACACCATGGCGCGGATTATCCCACTGTCAACTGTTGCCGAGCATGCTGGACGAGACAGTTGTTGGATCATCGTACATGGTGGGTTGCTTTTACACGAGTCCCGCCCAGCCTAACGAGCAACAATTCAAAGATATGGTGTACGATATGACCGACTTTTTGGATGGTGTGGCACATCTAGCTGACCGTTCTTAATGGTCTTTGACGTCTTCGCACTCAGAGCATCCTGGTGGAAGCAATATTATCCTCAGATATGCGGGCAAGGACGCTACGTAAGATCCTTCTGTCCTTGCCACACCTGACGATCTCCGAATCACGCGGGTGTAGCGCTGCGTATGAACCGGTCCATCCCCAAACACTATAGTCGCTAACCTTTCACCAGAAAAACAGTAAGTTACCAATAGCCTGCCTTTTATTTCGCTTTTCTCTTCACTCTCGTGACCTTTCTATACAGCATTGGGAGGGTGGAAACTAGCACTTCGGCCAAGACAGACAAGACGATAACAGAAGCAGATAAGCGTCGCCAAGCATTGATGAATGCCCGCCCTCCGCTCGACGAAATGTTGAATTTACACGACTTCGAGGTAAAATTGCTTGACTCAACTGTTTTATACATTCCACATCCTAAAGCGAGGATTTTGTTGTTCTCAGGCTGTAGCTAAGATCGTGCTTCCTGACAAGGCTTGGGCTTATTATTCTTCTGCATCTGATGATGAGATTGCCATCCGCGAAAATCGCGCTGCTTTCCAACGGTACAAGCCCTTGGCCAGTTCTCTTGGAGAAACCCTCACTGACCAAGAACAGCGTTTGGTTTCGGCCCCGTATTCTTAGGGATGTGACTAATGTCGACTGGTCCACAACAATCCTTGGGCAAAAAACGGCCTTTCCTGTTTACATTGTGGGTACCAGTCATGTGTAAGACCGACGGTGCGAAGGTTAATTATATGTACCCCAGTCAGCGACAGCTCTTGGAAAATTGGGCCATCCCGAAGGCGAACTGACACTCACCCGAGCCGCTGGCAAACATGGTGTCATTCAAATGGTACCAAAAGCAGGGATAAATTTATTCCTTGATTGACCTGAATCCTAGATTCCGACGTTGGCGTCTTGCTCCTTTGACGAGATCGTCGATGCTTCAGTCCCCGGTCAACCGCTCTTCCTCCAGCTGTCAGCAGGATTGATATGCACAATCTGCTGTTCTGTGGCTCATTTCTGGGTTTACAGATACGTTAATCGTGACCGCGAAATTACAAAGAAATATGTGCAATATGCAGAGACGCGGGGTATCAAAGCTCTCTTCATCACAGTCGATGCACCTCAGCTCGGTCGCCGCGAGAAGGATATGCGAATGAAGCTTGTTGACGACAATGCCGGAGCGAAAGTTCAAGAAGGGCAGGCGGGCGTCAAAAAAGACCAAGGGGTCGCAAGGGCAATCAGTGTATGGTTTTCCTGAGACTTGCTGATGCATAAACCCCAACTCATCTATATTACAGTCGTTCATCGACCCCAGCCTCTCGTGGAAAGACATTCCCTGGTTCAAGAGTATAACCAACAGTGCGCATCTACTCGGTTTTAATTAATCCTTGACCTCATGGAGTCTTCAGTGGCTATTGTCCTTAAAGGGGTTGCAACTCCCGAGGATGCCATCATGGCATATGAAGCGGGTCTTCAGGGCATCGTGCTTAGCAATCATGGCGGCAGGCAGCTCGACACCAGCCGGTCTGGGCTGGAGAACCTTGTCGAGATCGTCGCTGCCTTGAAGAAGCGAGGCCCGTGGCCGAACCCCGCGTTCTCTATCTTCGTCGATGGTGGCGTGCGCCGGGCCAGCGATGTCCTGAAAGCAGTAGCCTTAGGGGCGTCAGCTGTCGGTATTGGTCGCGGTTTCCTTTATGCTTTCTCAAGCTATGGCCAAGAGGGAGTGGAGAGAGCATTCCAGATTCTTCGTGTAAGTGGTCTTTTTGGTCATGAAGAGCTCAGGTAATGTGAATTCTTTCAACAGGAAGAATTCGAAATGAATATGAGATTACTCGGAGCGCGAACCCTCTCGGACGTTGTGCCCGAGATGGTGGATGCAAGCGCGCTCCATTCTCATGTTGGCCTGACACCTCCAGATAACCTGTTCCAATCAGCATGTGCGTCTTGTCTACCGAACTTGGCGTGATATGTCACTGACAGGGACGCAAAGATCAACCCTTACAGCTGGCAAAACTCAGAGAGGCAAAATTGTAGACATGTCCGTTATGTGCAGACTTTCTTCAGAGGTTTATGCGCAAACACCTGCCTGTAGTCCGCATGTAATAAACAAGCGTCATCTCAACGCCCACGATCTTGAGAAGCATTCATCAACAACTCCATGCTATCATCATCTGGTCAAGACGCAGATGCAGCGATTCGTCAAACGGATACGGATGCAGCAGTAGCCAGGCTTTCTGCAACACAGAAGCACTATGTTCAGGATCCTTTTATCAAATACTTTGTCCGCGAGCACATCTGCAACCTCCCAGACCGCCACTGATCAATATTGGTACATTCGTTCGCTCGACCGCTATCGACGAGCTTGTGGAGCAATGGCTGTTGTTATCGGAGCGCAAGAATCAGCGTTGCCAGATTGTTAGTCTCGGTGCCGGGAGTGATACTCGGTATTGGCGCATTATGGTGCGTCGGTCATGGCGCTTTTCCGAAGTTAAGCTTGATGTTTGGATGAGACAGTCAGGCATCCATAAGGATGCTCTTGCTACTTATATCGAGATTGATTTTCCTGAAGTCACAACGAAGAAAGCTATGATGATCAAAAAGTCGCGAGAATTAAGTGCACTGCTAGGAAGTTCTGAAGAGATACGCTTGGGCAAGTGATTTGATGTGTAATACCAGAAAACTATTAAGCACGATTGTTAGATCACGGTGGGACTGGTTTGCATGCGCCTAAATATCATCTGCTGGCAGGGGACATGAGGCAACCGCCTTCAGCAGTGATGGGCAGGCTCTTGGCCGCAGAGGATATGCCAATCTTGTCTCCAACACGTCCAACACTCTTGCTATTCGAGTGCGTGTTGGCGTACATGTCGCCTACAGCTTCCTCAACACTTCTGAGATGGTTTGTCGACTACTTTTCCAAGGCAGAGGAGAGCGGTGCGTTGAGCGTCATCATATACGAAATGTTCAAGTTGCACGATGCATTTGGGCGGGTCATGGTGAACAATCTCAAAGTGAGCGGATACGCTGAGTCGAGTTTGGTCTCATCTGACGCTAGCCGCCAGACAAGACATGTTTCATTACTGGGAGCAGAACCGTTCACGACGGAGGCGTCGCTCACGAGCAGACTTCTGGACAATGGATTTACATCAGCTAGTGCTCTTACACTGAAAGCAATCCGGCAAACTTGCATCGAACGGAGTGAACTGGAGAGGTGAGCGCCGAGTGGCTGGAGGGGAAGTGTCAATGACAAATTGAATCAAGGATATCGACCTTGGAGTTCCTGGACGAGGTGGAAGAGCTGGATCTTGTTCTGGATCACTATGCCATCACCTGGGGGTTGTGTACGAGTGAGGAAGAAGGTTGGAGTGAGTGGGGCCTGAAACGGAAGGTCAGAGATGGATGCTGACGCAAGGGGCGAGCAAATGGCTCAGAGAGAAGATTAGGGACGTCCTCCGGGAGCGTAGTAACCCCCCGTCGTCGTGTAAAGCGCAATGAAGCAGCATGGTGGTCATCATGGCGCAGGGTGGACGGATGCTTACCTTGAAATCTGAGTGGCAGCGTGGCCACGCGCTAAACTTAGTGTGGGAACTTAGCTAAGCTGTGTGTTTTGACTGTTGTAGACGCTCTTGTTTGCTTGCTCCTCGTCCTTACCTACAGGACACTCTCTTCTGCTTCCCGGATCGCTACCCTCAGCGTCCGAAGCCCTTTTCTTCTAGACTATTATCCAGCTGCTTCTTCGCCTGCTGGCAGGTCATTTCTGACGACCGACCACACGCGATTTGCACCCTTTTCAACCTCGTTTCCTGAAAAAAAAAAAGCGTCACTGCAGTAAAAACCTTCCTGCTCTTTTGCATCATTCGTGCGTTTTTCATTTGTACGCTCTTGCTCATACCAGTCCCTAACGTCAGGGCTTTCTAGAATGAGCAAATCCTCTGCTACATCTGCACAGAAGATACCGACCCAGCTTCCGCTCAAGTCTGCTTGGTCAAGGGGTCCGCCCCAGAATACCTCCTCCCCAACTCCGCGCTCTCAATCGCCGGCTCCAACAAACTCAGTTCATCCTACTCACTCAAGGCGTCCTAGTGCACTTGGTCAGGCCGTGCCCATCAAAGATGGAGTCAGCGTCGCTAGAAACAATGTCGGAGCCGTAAAACAAGGTCCGTGCGGCATTTGGCCTCACCGATGTGCCTCGATCCACTTACAATCCACCATCTAGGTGCCTCCGTTACATTTGGGTCCATAGATGATGCTGCTGCGCCCATATCGTCCTCTCCTGCCGCCGCGCCGTCTATCAAATCCGAGAGCATAAGATCATTTGGATCGGTTTCCACCGGGTCTGGCCATGTCAATGGAAAACCTTCCATATCTTCGAGACCGCCATTGGCGGCGCCCTCGGCAGCGACACCTCCACCAGCTCCTTCCACGCCCTCGCCCGCCCCATCCTCTACCCCGTCAAAACCCGCTAAAATGGACATCCTAAAAATGTTCCAAAATCCTTCCTCTGGCCCCTCGACAACGCAGAGCCCTCCGAGTACATCCTCTCCCTCTCTCAAACCCTCGACTCTCCCATCTCAGACACCGATCTCATCGTCGTCATCACAACAATCCTCGGCACAGCCTCAACAACATGGCTCACCCTTCCCGACATTTGTTCCTCAATCTGGTATGCGCCAACCAAGCTCATCCGTTTCGGGTGGTGCCCCTCGTTCTCCTGTCTACACTCGTCCGTTACCTAATGGCAGTGGATCCCGCCCTCCTCCGGGGCCCAGTAGCGGACCGCCGCAGATGTCTTCAGGGATGTCTAGTCCCCGGCTAGGTCCTCATACCCATTCTGGTCCTCCTTCTGCCATGCCTCCTCCGCCTCCGCCAATGCAGCCGCAGATGGCAATGCAATGGCCAGGTTATTTTGTGAGTTACAATATGTGGTGCATACTGTCCTTTCCAACTCTTATACCTTTATTCGCAGTATCCTGAACAGCATTTCATGCCATATTCCACTGCTTGGTATATGCCACAACAAATGCCTCCTCAGCCACAGCATTCCCCACATCATCCCCAGCCCTCTGGTCCTCATGCCCCACCACATACTGGCATTCCCATGTCCCCCAGAAACCCCCCGACCAGTCTTCAACCTGGGACGCCGACGCCTGCTCACGCAATACCAAGTTCGATGCACGTTCCCCATCCACCTGTTCATGCTCATACGACATCAAATAGTATAAGCAGCATCTCTTCTCCTCCCCCAACTCCTGCATCTGCCTCGATACCTGGAAGCGCACGTTTGAATGCAAACTCTACAGCATTCGTTCCCGGATCTCGATCGAAGGTCACTATCAGGGATGCTGATGGGCGGGAGCTTGACCTTGGGTCGATGAGAAAGACCGCATCGACGGCGACTTCTGGTGCTGCACCTCCTTCCGAGTCATCATCCGGATTCAGGCAGGGGGGTAGGCCGACAAGCGTCAGGCTAGAGACGGAGGAACAGAGAAAAAAGCGATTGGCTGAAGAGGAAGAGAGGGCGAAGGCTAAATCTGACGCTGAAGAAAGGGACAAGAGGGAGAAGGAGGAGAAACAGAAGAAACAAAGGGAAGAAGAAAGGAAGCGTCGAGAACAAGATGCAGCAGAGAAGGAACGCGAGCGCATACGAAAAGAAGAGGAAGAAAAGGAACGTCTGAGAAAAGAGGACGAAGAGAAGGAGCGCCAGCGTAAAGAGACGGAAGAAGCTGAGCGTCTCAGAAAAGAGGAGGAAGAAAAAGAGCGAGCCAAGGAGGAGGAGCGCATTCGGCGTGAAGAGGAAGAAATGGAGAGGCAGAGGCAGCATCAACTGGAAGAGGAAGAAAAGCGGAGGAAAGAGGAAGAGGAAAAAGAGCGCCATCGTCTGGAGGAAGAGGCAGCAGCCGCTCGGAAGCAAGAGGCGCAAGTATTGGAGTCGGAGCCCGAATTGCCTGCACCTGTTGAAGAGTCTAGGGAAGAAGGCGAGGTATCAGAAAGTCAGGAGGAGTCCGTTGCAGTCGCAACGCAGGCGGTTGATACCAAAGAAAAGAGCAAAGAGTCGTTGCGCATCAATACAGCGACACCTTCCGAGGTACCCAAGAAGCGTCCTGGTCGCCTTGACCTCTCACACACCAAGGCCGTTCCTTCTGCTCTGTCCACCGCTCGCGTCATTGAAGACCTCGATCAAGTTTCTTACCCTGACGGTGTAATGAGCCCTAAACCGGAATTGAATGCGAATGCCAAGGACGGTAAATTCAGGTGTGTTCCTTTTCCTACTTATGCACTGCATATATTGATGTATTTTTTTCCTGCTTTCCTAGATATGATCGTGATTTCTTATTGCAATTCATGTCGATATGCAAGGAGAAACCAGAAATGCTGCCGCCTCTGGATGCCATCGGTCTCGAACCAGTGGACCAAGCATCTTTGGCTATGAGTAGAACTAGTTCGGGACGACATCGACAAAGCTCTAGCACAATTGCGCCACCCCGGCAAGCATCGTTCGGTTTGGGTATCTCCTCTGGCGGTTTCGGAAAAATTAGTGGAAGCATGGGCAACTTTGCTACCCCTGGCGCCTCCAAACTCAGCAGCGACGAACGGTTTAACATAGCCACCGGCAATCGCGCTGCTTCAATGAGTGCAAGCATGCAATTCCGTCCATCCCCTATGCAACGTACCGCGAGCCAAGGTGGCCCTGGTGGAGTGCCACTGTCCAACAACCGCACTCGCAGCAAACGTGGAGAAAAACGCGGAGACGGTAGCAAAGCCGCTGGTGCTCAGCAGGGACACGGGTTTGGCCATGGACCGACTGGTTTACAGCAGACCGCAACAGCAGAGCCCGTGGCTCCGCTCCAGGTTTCTGCCAACCGCTGGGATCGCAAGACTATCTCTTCTGTGGATCCAGATTCCCCTGAAACCGTCGACCGTAAAGTCAAGGGCTTGCTAAACAAGTTGACTATGGAGAGATTTGACTCTATCTCGGACCAGATCATCGCCTGGGCCAACAAGTCGGAGAAAGAGAAGGATGGCCGCACGCTTATTCAGGTTATCAGGCTCGTGTTTGAGAAGGCTACGGACGAGGCTACGTGGTCTGAGATGTACGCTCGTCTCTGCCGCAAGATGATGGAACAGATCAGCCCGCAAGTTCAAGACCAAGGCATAAAAAATGCCGAGGGGAAACCCATAGCTGGTGGTCAGTTGTTCCGCAAGTATCTACTCAACAGATGCCAAGAGGACTTTGAGCGAGGCTGGGTTGCCAAGGAAGCCACTGCTGCGGCTGCGGCGACGAAGGCGATGGAAGACCAGGCCGTGAAAGCGGCCAACGAGAAGAGCAAGGAAGGTGGCAGTGAAGAAATTGTGCTGTATTCCGATGAGTACTATGCTGCCCAGAAGGCCAAGCGACAAGGTCTCGGCCTGATCAAGTTCATCGGAGAGCTCTTTAAACTTCAAATGCTGACGGAGCGCATCATGCATGAGTGTATCAAGAAGTTGTTGGGTAACGTCGACAATCCCGAAGAGGAAGAAATCGAGAGTCTTTGCAAACTTTTGACGACGGTCGGCTCTCTTCTTGACACACCGAAAGCCCGTGCCCATATGGACGTCTACTTCACTCGGATGAAGGAGTTGACGAAGAGTCTGAACGTCAGCCCCCGTATGCAATTCATGTTGCAGGTGCGTTTTCTGACCAACTGCTTGCGAGCTTATCGTTGAGAGCGTTGTCTTGTAGGACGTGATTGAACTGCGAGAGCGTAAATGGGTAGCTCGGAATGCCGTCATTGCTCCCACGACCATAGCTCAAATTCATGAGGCTGTGAGCAATAATTTTGCCATTCACTTCACCCGTGATCTGACCTGGATTACCCCTCAGGCCGCCAAGGAAAAGGCTAACCAGGAGAAAGAATCCTATCAGCGTCAGCTTAGCATGTCACGTGGCGGTTCGCGACGCGGCGGCGACAGAAGCGAGTACACTCAAGATGGCTGGGCCGTGGCAGGTAATGGACCGCAAAGACCAGCGACCAAAGCTGGAGATCTCTCGAATTTTGGCAAGATCAGCAAAGGAACGCCTATGACTTTCGGGCCTAGCAGCGTCTTTGCTGGCAAGAAAGATTCGAAGCGAGATTCGCTCTCAAGAACGAGCTCGAGCTCGAACATGTTCTCTATGCTGAGTCAGAATCCTGAAGCTGCAGCCGAGGTGACTAGTGTGAAAGGTAGTCGTCCGCCTAGTCGAAAGACAAGCGTTGACTTCTCCCAAACAGCTGCACCCGAAGCACCTGCTCAGAGGAAACGGCTGATTCTACAGCCTCGCTCGAAACCGCTCGAAGAACAAGAGACTCCCGCTGCTCCCAGCGCAGAGCCGGAAAGCTCTGAAGACGAGGGCCTGCCAAAGATGACTGAGGAACAAGCCAAGACCAAGATCGAAGAAGACTCAAAAGAGTTCTTCGGTGTTCGCAACTTGGACGAAGCTGAAGTGTACTTCTCGAAATTGCCTACCGAACACCATGCGAGTCTCGTTAACAAGCTTGCCTCCACGGCGGTGGAATCGAAGGAAGCCGACGCTCAGCTTGCATCCGAGTTCTTTGCCCGCGCTGCATCGAAGCAGTTGTGTTCGGCCTCTGCCTTTGAGGAAGGATTGGCACTCATTGCTGAAATTATCGACGATATCGCTATCGATGCACCCAAAGCATTTGCCTTCTTCGCAACCATCATCAGAGGGACCGGTTTGGATGATGAGAGGCGCCAGCGCCTGGCATCCAAGTCATTGGACAGCGATAAACTTCTGTCTCTCCTATCATAGAACACATAATCTCCGTCTCACTCGTTCGCTTGCATTGAATGCATACTGTATTCTCCGACCTCGCTTTGTTATTCCTTTGTTTTTGGCATCTACTTCTACCTCCTTTGCTGGCACGAACTCGCTCGTTTCGTTTCGTTTTCTTACATGTTCGTCTACTATCTGATCATCATCACACGCCTCGATACGTATGATCATATAATAATGGGAGGACGGGTGTGAAAGTTGGCTGACTAAAATTAATTTGTAAGCTGAGTAAGCCATTCCCGCGGGGCAGTTCTCCTATGTGCCGCGAGGACCGCAGGTCCGAGCCCAGAGGCCCCATGACTATTTTGGCAGCATTGGTCAGCAGCGCCCGCGAGGACCGCAGGTCCGAGCCCCGAGAGCCCATCAATTCAGGGCCTGAAATGCCAGCTGTCAACGAAAAATTGGCCCCCCTCTTCTTTTTCCCCCCTCCCATCACCTTTCTTCAGCTTTTCTCCAGTTGGTTTGCTCTTCAGTCCACAACTTTGCAGGAGACCAAGGTGAAGCCCAGTGAAGTCCTACCGTATTGGGTCGGGTAATGGGTCACGCCAATGAAAGTCATCTGGCTCCTAGTCATCGCACTCATTGAGCTCTTGCGCATAGCTATATTTCCTTTCAAAGTGTCTTCGCAAAAGGTTTATTATGTTTTTACAATTTTATATGATGTGGAAGAAGTGCTACGAATATTTTATCGATAGGGTGTCCAGATTCACGAAAATCACGGTAACGGGTCACACTGAGCAAACAAAGACAAAGATGCATGTTCGAGATTGTTATCGCAAGGTGTCATCGATAACAGCGACGCCTTCATCTTACCGAACGTCAAGACGATCTCATGGGCGTGGTGTGAGTCTAACTATACTATATTCACTTTTTCCTAAGACGCGTGCTTCTTCTAGGACCTGGAGAAGGACTGTGATGGACTGTCCTCGAGTCTGACACCCCTCCCGACGACGATGACAATGATACACCAGCCTCTCGAACATGATCTGAGTCAGGATGCGACACCGATGGTATGTCTGATGTCTCGGGGAGTGTTTCTGCTGTGTTGACCAAGTCACATTCCAGTTTTTGGGTTCTATCGTAACCCGCCGGTGTATGGGCCGTGGTCGCGGTCGCGGTGGTTCATTTGCCACAGACGAAAGTTGTGCCACATCATGAGGGACTTCAGAAGATGTCTGGACACATGTAATCGAGTTGTTGCAGTCCCGGTTTGCCTGGTGAGTCCGATTCTCCCTCGCACGGTTTGCTCGTGCTTCTCGAGTTGCTTTTGACATTGCGAGTTTTGCAGCCCGAGAAACCCTAGCCCACTCGCCCCTCTGTTCCCTTGCAGCTTGGGCAGCGGCAGCTTTTTCGGCTTTTTCTGCTTCCTTGGCCGCTTTCTGTGCCGCTTTTTCTGCGTCCCACCTCGCCTTTTCGTCCTTTCGTTCTTGCTTTTTTCGTTCACTTTCCAAAACCCTCGCGCGCTCCTTTTCTTCCCTTGCTGCAGCTTTTCTTCTCCTTTCCACTTCTTTCTCCGCTTCCTTCACCTCATTCGCTAACTGCTTCTCCCTCTCAGTGACACGTTTCCGGTGAGTCCGCCACTCGTCGCTCTTGAAGACATCTTTCATCCGCGATTCCCAGACATCACGGGCTAAGGCCTCGAGACATTCCTCAGATGTCATATGCCTCACAAGTGTGCTCGTCAACTTCTTCTTTTGCTTTCCGCTTTTATCAAAGAGTCGGTTGTGCAAGCAGTTATTTTCTCATTCCATGAGCTTTTGTAGTGCGTAGTCACGGCTCATTTGGTAGGAAGCCTTGTCCAGTAACTCTCGAAGCAGGCGGTTTTCCGTTTCCAGATGGGATTTTGAGGCACTGGCAGGCAAACGAGGAGGAAGACCACTGATACGGAAACAAGGTATGCCTTTCAAAACCTGTTGAATCATCTCGTCGGAAAGAGCTAATGTTTGATCATTTGACAGAGGCCGCATGGCCTGCACCACAGATGGCGTGACATGGCCTGATGAAAACAAGGATTGCTGGATGGGGCTTTCTATACCCGAGAGCAAGGGAAGATGAGAGCGATGAGGAACAGGAGTATGATGGGTGGGTGCATCTTGTATGTCGTGACTCGCATGATTAACAACTGTGTTCCCCATAGTTGACGGACTCTCTGGTGTATTCCAGTGGACACGTTTGACCCTTCCGATGGTTGGCGTACGTGCATTTTCCCGGACAAGGATTTTGGGTGTGGTAGGCATTATTGGGAGTGCTGCTTTGGTGGTGGTATTCAATGCTGGTGCGTAAGCTGAAGGTTCAATTACATCGGAATTTAATGGCCAAATTCCAGTCTTCTGAAAGGCACCCTCTATCGTGCTCGCTGACATGACCTTCTCTCGTGCCCGAGAGTAAAACCGGAGGAAGTTGGCTTTTCGAATGGGGACATAATCCCTCGATGTTTCAGCCACAATGGCTCTCCATGTCTTGCTTAGTGGACCAAACACTCCAACATCGCAAGGCTGGAGACGATGAGTTGTATGGGCAGGAAGGCACAAGATGATGATCTTGTTTTTCTCCGCAAAATCACAAAATCGGTAGGTTGTGTGGGAATTATGGCCGTCAAGGATGAGCAAGCGGTAACTACCTTTTGCCTTCTCCCTCGTCATCGGCTCAAAGTCCCGTTCAAGCCATTTCGAACCGAGTTCCTGGTCTGTCCATCCGTTCGGTGAGTGTGATATGCTGCCAGCATGTCAAGTTGAACGTTGTTGTGTGCACGATAGCTGCATAATTCTGACCATACCTTGCATTACAGGGATTATCACGGCCCCATTCAAGATCCCGCCGATGGCCTTTGAAGACAACGGATGGCCACAGGGCAGTGCCATCAGCACATATGCATTCGATGACCGTTACCAATTCCCTATTGCCGTCTTCAACTGCCTGGACGTCCTTCTGAGAACGATCAACGAGCACTTGAATCTTCTCTCCAATGCCTAGCTGACAACCTTTTTCGTCCGTGTTGTAGATACATTCCGGTTTGATATCATATTTTGCAATGAGTTCTTCAGCCTTCTTGTAGAAATCCATGACCGTTGCCGGATTCAAGGCCTGAGCACGACATTTCTCGAGCCCCATTGCCCACCGAACTTTGAGCTCTGGATGCCGTCTGCGGAACCGTTTGACCCAACACTCCCCAATCTCAACCCCTGCTATGGAACTTGCATGTGCCGCAACTGCAGATTCATGCAAGGGGATATTGCGGTAGCCACATTCCTTGATCCATTCCACCAGCACCTCTTCTGAAGCAGCATCCAGCTTTTGCTCATGTTTGTGGGCAGCCTTCCTAGTTTTTCGGCCATGAAAGCGGGCTGTCAATGTTGTCTTGCTCTTGATTCCGAATACACAGGTGGCCTCTCGGAAAGATAGGTGTGGGTTTCTGTTGCTCTTGAAGCCGTTTCGCTCAATAGCTTTTATGGCCATTTGAATACGCTCCTCGTCTGACTTTCCCTCGAGGTCGAGTGGATCAACCTGAACCAGTGAGTTGGATTCCATGGCTTGCGAGACAATGGTAGCGAGCAGGTAAGAGGGGGATGCAATGAATGTTGTGGTGGCATTGTGAAAATCTGGGTGCACCATAAGATCAAAATGCAATATTGTATATTGAAATTCAGGCACGGCACATATGCTATGGAGAAAGACACGATGACAATAAAATCTAGCAGTTTCTACCTGAGCATCAACTCAATTACAAGCCCTGTGGACTATGGATGAGAACAGGGGTGTTTCAATGCCAGATCTGTATGACGGCCATTGGCAGATGGTCACTGCATGCCGTCGTTGATTGATCAAATCGGCAACCATTTTACAACTCATGCAGGCTGCGAAAAAATCTGAAAAAAATCACACACGTAGCATTGATATACATGAGTATCGGTACATCCATTTTGTCTCCAGCCGCTCTGTCATAGCTGCTTTGAGAGGTCTGTACTGATCCAGATCAAGCAATGGCTGATTGGTTGAATTCAACGTTATTTTGACGCACCATGCACCTTATTGGACAGTTCTTTCACTCCTGTGTTCAAACTTAAGCTTGGGCAGGCCTAATAAACAGTTTCGCGTGCAGACTCGAGGTTGTGCGATGAAGCCGCTGGAGCTGAGTGATGATGCACATGCCAAAATCTGGCGTGACACACAGTAAATCATTCGTTGCTTATGTTTCTCTTCACCCTTTTGCTATAAGACATCTTGGAAGCATATAATGGTATTAAAGCTTCCTTTTGACAACAAACCGCTATAAAATATATGACGTTCTTGTCGAGATATTCTCCTCTGACCTGTTACCATGCGTGACCCATTACGTGACCCCTCACGGTACCTCCCTGGCTTCTCTTTTTTCAACAAAAAGAGTGTTTGCCAGTTGTCTATTGGCCCTTTTTTGGGTCGGACCTCTCTCTGGGCACAGTATGTAGGGAGATTGGGCTGGCGGGTCTACAGTTGCCTCCCCTTCCTTTTTGGAAGTCGCTCCTCTATCAACTACCACTGTTAGCACTGATTTCCCTGTTTTAGTTGGTGGATTTGGGTTGCATATACCCTGCCGTAGAAAACGCTTCATAGCTGCCTTGGTTTTGGTTTTTTTTTTGGAGACGCCTGATGTATGTTGAAGGTTCTTTTTCTTATCATGTCTTTTTATAATAATATTGCCTCAGGGATCAACCGGTTACTCCACGAAGTGCACTCCGCCAGCATGAGTGTGATAACCGCACTCTGGATAGTCCTCATCGTCATCGGATTGTGACTCCTTTGCCTCTTCCTGTGCCTCCTGTGCCTGCTGGACCTGCTCATGTTCCTGACGATCCCTTTGCTGTGCCTCCACCACCTTGCAATGCTCTGTCTGTGGCTGAACTGTGTGCACAGTTGAATGCTTTGCCAGAGCTTCAACCTGTGCGGCGTGGTCGCAGATCTCTTCCTGTACCTGCTCCTGTTCCTCAAGTTGCTCCTCCTCCTCAAGCTGCTCCTCCTCCTATCTATGGTCATCTTCCTGCTCATTTACAGCAAGCATTAACTGCTTTGCCTCCTATGCACCCCTCTGTTGCTCTTGCTCCTGCTCCTGCTCCTGCTCCTGCTGTCTCTTATGCTGAATTAGCTGCTCGATATGCAAATTTGCCTCCTTTGCCTGCTCCTGTATGTTATTTTCTCTGTTAAGCTAGATTGATTGCAATAAATAATGATTTACTTTTAGCCTATATTGCCTGTTCAACCACCTGCTCCTTTACCACTGCCATTGCCTCCTACTTCTGCTGCTGCTCCTGCTACATCTCATGCTGAATTATCTTTGCCTGCTCCTGTACATCATTTTTTCTGATAAGCTAGATTGATTTCAATAAATAACAATTTGCATTTAGCCTTTACCACCTGTTCAACCACTTGCTCCTCCACCACTGCCATTGCCTCCTTCTCCTCCACCTCCATTGCCTTCTCCTTCACCACCACCACCTTCTCCTCCTCCTCCTCTGCCACCACTGCCTATTGTCACCAACCTACCCCTGGCACGTCGCCCATTTGATCCCAATTGGCCTCAACATGACATGGGTAGAATGAACATTGAATGTTCTTTCTGTCATGCACTGCATTGGATCTCTGAGCGTTTAGTCAAGTCTTCGATTCGTAACCCCAAGTTTGGCATGTGTTGCTATCAAGGCAAAATTGTGCTTCCTGCTCTGGATCGCCCACCTCCTGAACTCTTGACTTTGCTCTCTGAGCAAAATCCCATTGCAAACAATTTCCGTAAACACATTCGCAACTACAACAATGCACTTGCAATGGTATCAATTGGACGCAGAGTCGATGCTTCTCTTCAGGCCAATGGAAATGCTCCTTATGTGTTCAGACTTCATGGAGAGCTCTCTCACAGAGCAGGTTCTCTTCTTCCTCCTCCTGGAGAGCCACCTGTCTATGCCCAGCTCTACATTTATGATCCTGACGATGCTCACAATTTCCGTATTGCAAACCAGTGGAATACCAATCTTGATCCCACAACTCTTTGCACTGTGCAAGATATGCTCTATCGTTGTCATCCAGGGGTCCAGTTGTATCGGCAGGCATATGAGCAAACCAGGAATATGCCAGAAGATCACCAGTGCAGAATTGTATTGCGATTGGAGGACACCACTGACCACCGTTGCTACAATATGCCTACTACCAATGAAATCGCTGTTATTCTGCCAGGCGATGGTGATCAACTCGAGAGCGCTCGGGACATTATTCTGTACCGCCGATTTGGTGAACCTCTTCAGCGCATTTCAGACATCCATCCATTCTATCCAGCTCTCCGATTTGTCTTGCTCTTTCCTACTGGACAGCTCAGTTGGCATCCCAAAATTCTTTACAACCGAGCCGACATTTTGCAGCATGTCAATGCCAATGCACAACTGCCAGATGCTCCAGATGAAGCCCCAGAGGAGGAGGCTGAAGTTAATGGCAACACCACCACAATACAGCACAGATATGTTTCTAATGTCCAGTTTTATCGCTATCGCCTCCATCCCCATCCTTCTGCCATTGATTCTCAGCATTTTTTTCTCTCTCAAAAGCTCTTTCAAGAGTTTGTCTGTGACATCTGGGCTACTGCAGAGCAGAGTCATCTTGTAAGCGTGGACGCGTACAACGTGACTGCGCGATCACGTGGGCACGGGACGTCACGGTCGGTGGTGGTGGAGATCGTCATCTTCCTTCTTGACCTTCAACTTGTATCTTCCCCGAACGTCCTCTCAATCACACCTTCTGCTTGTTGTTTAGCTCGGTTCCGAAGGCTTAGTTTTCCTCCTGAGAAGGGAGGTTTTCACTTTTTAAACAACAACGCTGAAAATCCTCTTTTTCCTTCCCACCACCAACTCTCTTAGAATTCGAGGCACGGTCGCCTCGCCGAAAAGGAACGGTCGCCCGGGTCATCCTAGGCATCAAGGGACAATGAACGACGGCGTTTCTCATAAGGAAACACGTGTAGCGGTTCCCCAGAAGCGGAAAAAGGGCATCTCCCGAAAAGAGGCACGCATATAGTCACTGTTTAGCAACGTCAACCTGGATTTCACCCCCTTCTCTTCACCGACTCCTCTTACACCAGCTCCATCCTCCTCTCCTTCCCCTCTTCGGAATTCACCACCATCAATACGGCCCCAATGCCGGAATTCACCGCCATCAGTACGACCACAACGCAGGCGTAGGAAACGTATCTCTTCATCTTCTTCATCGCCATCACCTCTACCCCAAAATGACCGTTACCCATGTCTAGCCAAATGATACAATATGCAACAGTGTCCCAATCGGCACCCAACAAACTCCCTGCCTTGACTCCTGGTGTCCTCAGCGCTCGCGTCTTGCGAGATTTCAAACGTTGTCTTCTCTTTTACTTCGACGAAAAGGAGGTCGAAACGGACGCAGGCAAGATAGGGAAGACGTCGATGTGCTGGCAGGATGACAGCCTACACGACTGGATGGAATGCAACCGCGAAGAACTCGCGGCGCTCACCTTCAAGCAATTCTTCGAGAAATTTTCAAAGACGTTTATCGAACCCGAGTGGGAGGCCAAGTGCTATGTGCAGCTACAGAGAAAGATGATGAAGTCAACGGAGCATTTCCTGCCGTTCGCGACGGAATGCCAGAAGCTCAACGCCATCCTCAAAGGCACCCGTTCCCACTTGGACGACGAGGGACTCATTCGCTTCGTGGATGCGCACATGCTGTCTGACCTCAGGGCGGCGTCGAAGACATTCGAACGAAAGTCCTTTTTCACGTGGATGAACGCCGTCACTGAAGAAGATGAGAAGCTCCTTCGGGAAAGCGTCCGCATTAACGGCTTGATACGGAAGCGCCCGGAGCCCACTTCTCCCAATGAACAACCAAAACGAAAGGAACGTTACACATCGCAGAACACGAACGCCTCCTCGTCATCGACACAGAGGAAGAAACTGCCCAAAACCATGCCTCCCCCTCTCACCAAAACAGAGCGACAGCTGATCGCCGACAATGGCGGTTGTTTCGAATGCAGGGACCCCTTTGCAACTCACTTTGCCCGGGACTGCCCGAACGGCCCACCAGACGGGACTAACTACGTTCCGTTGACGGCGGAAAATGTGGAGGCATGCAAAGGATCGCAACGAAAGTCTGGAGGACAGAGCCTGAACAACGTAACGAACACCGGCATGCAAAACAAAGCGTCGCAGAAAGGCAAGGGCAAGAACGTCGCCGCTGTCATCGCAGGGCAGGAATCGGCGCATATAGAGACCTTGGACGAGAACGAAATGACAACAGCTGTGGGGGTGGTTTTACCGCCTCTGCGTTATGCAACGGCGATGGAGGGAGAGTCCTCCGAAGACAGCGTGGGTGCACCCGTCAGCGTCCCTCACCTACAATGGCGTTGTCTCCTCCTTGGAGGGGACGGCTCCCCTTCCCTCCGCGTAAACGCTCTCATTGACAACGGTGCTCATCTAGTATTGATTCGCCCAGATGTCGCGGATCGCCTGGGGCTTCGGAGGTTCAAGCTCCCACAGGCAGAGCCGGTCGACGTCACGATTCGAGAAGAGAAAGTCACTGTAGAACTCAACGAATATGTCAAGCTCAAATGCACCACAGAGAATAACGAATGGACTAGCATGACTGTGAAAGCATTAATAACACCCGGACTCTGTACATCAGTAATCCTTGGACTTCCCTTCCTTACGGTGAACCAAATTGTAGTGGACCACAACGAACGCTGGGCAATCGATAAACGTGTAAATGTGAATATTTTAGATCCCACAAATACATCGCCCTTGCCGTGGGTAAAGAAACGTCCGACTGTAAAGAGAGAAAAAGAGAAAGCCGGTTTCCATCACGAGAAAAGAACAAGGGAAGTAAAACAGTTGGTCCAGAATCGTAAAGTATTTTTCGAAGAACTCAGGGGCATCTTGGCGCTATGAAAACTACGAATCGACTCAACGTGCGAGGTCGTGAGTGGTATAAACGTCATTGCGGCTCTTCGCGAGCGTATAGAATGCCTTTCCCAGCTTGAGGCACTCGGAAATATCGAAGCAGATATACGCGGGCAGTTCAAAGAGATCTTTGAGCCCATTCCTCACACGAGCGAACTGCCCAGGGACGTATATGCATCGATCAGATTAAAAAATGCTAATGCTACAATTGCAACGCGGACATACGGATGCCCTCGCAAGTATAGGGATGCTTGGCGGACGCTGATCCAACAGCACCTAGACAGCGGAAAGATCCGCCCATCATCGTCGCAGCATGCATCGCCTTCTTTCATCATCCCAAAAGCCGACCCCTCGGTCTTGCCGAGATGGGTAAACGATTACCGAGCGCTGAACTCGAATACGGTTGCGGATAACTTCCCATTACCAAGAATTGATGACATTCTGGCAGATTGTGCCAAGGGAAAGATCTGGGCTACAATTGATATGACAAATAGTTTCTTCCAAACGAGAATGAATCCGAAAGACATACATCTGACGGCGGTCTCTACGCCTTTTGGCCTGTACGAATGGAACGTCATGCCAATGGGTTTGCGAAACGCACCAGCCATACACCAGCGACGTGTTACGGCTGCATTGCGAGAGCACATTGGAAAAATATGCCACGTTTATCTGGATGATATCGTGATATGGAGCGAAAGCGTAGAAGAACACATTGAGAACGTACGAACGATTTTGCAAGCGCTGAAGGACGCTAGGCTCTACTGTAACCCAAAAAGACGAAGTTGTTTTGCTTATCGATTGACTTCCTCGGACATCACATATCGCACCGTGGCATTGAGGCAGATGGCTCCAAGACGGCGCGCATTTTGGAATGGCCGGTACTGAAATCGGTTTCGGACGTGCGTGCATTCCTGGGACTGGTGCGCTACGTCGCGAATTTTCTCCCCAACTTGGCAGAGTATACGAGAGTACTGAACGAACTCACCAAGAAAGAATGCTTGAAGCATTTCCCGGATTGGACGGCTGAACATCAATGGGCCTTCGATGGTGTTAAGTGCTTGGTGCTCTCCAGGGACTGTCTGACGACTATCGATCATCAAAATCCGGGAGAGAACAAGATTTTTGTCACGACCGACGCGTCAAACCACAGAACAGGAGCAGTGCTGTCGTTCGGGCCTACCTGGGAGACAGCCCGGCCGGTGGCTTTTGACTCCGCACCGCTGAAAGCCGCCGAGAAGAACTACCCGATCCACGAAAAAGAACTGTTAGCGATTATAAAGGCCCTGAAAAAATGGAGATGCGACTTATTCGGATCCGCCTTTACAATCTACACGGACCACAGAACGTTAGAATCCTTTGAAAAGCAACGCGACTTATCCCAGCGGCAGGCACGGTGGATGGAGTTCCTCTCCCAGTTCGACGCGAAGATCGTTTACATCAAGGGGCACTCCAACTCTGTAGCGGACGCACTCTCCAGGCTGCCGGTGGTGAAGGAGTCGATTAACGTAGATGAAGTGGACCTGCCCATCACTATCGGGAGCGACAACGAGAAAGGGAACGAAAAACTCATAGCCGCGCTCTGGCCCACAAGTGTACTGGAGGGCGGAGACGCCTCGGCTTTCGCCGCTGTCAACGTACTAACGGAAGCGACCGTCAACACTCCGAAGGAGGGTCCCTCAACACTCAATGTCACTATGGACGAACAATTCCTAACGGAGATCCGCAACGGGGATGCCCAACATCAAAAAGGTGAACGACCTGTGGTACATCGGCGAGCGGTTAGCAGTGCCACAGAGCACGACGGTCCGGGAGATGCTGTTCAGACTGGCGCACGACGTTCTCGGCCATTTTGGGTTTGACAAGTCATACGTGGCCTTGCGCAACAGTTTTTACTGGCCGAACATGAGGAAAGACCTGGAGGAGGGCTACGTAGCAGGCTGCGAGGACTGCCAAAGGAACAAAGCCTCCACAGCAAGGAAAGGCGGCCCCCTACACCCCTTACCAACTCCGGATGCCCGAGGAACGTGTGTGGCGATGGATTTCATTGGCCCGCTGCCCGAGGATGATGGTTACAATTGCATCGCAACCTTCACGGACCGCCTGGGCGCGGACTTACAGATCGTGCCTTGCCGAACGGATCTTACAGCGGAGGGACTCGCGGGAATGTTTTTTGACAAATGGTACTGCGAGAATGGTCTGCCGACAGAGATCGTGTCCGATCGAGATAAGCTTTTCATTTCGAATTTTTGGAACGCTCTGCACAGACTGACGGGCGTGAAGTTGAAGCTGAGCACTGCCTACCACCCAGAAACCGACGGGTCCTCGGAACGCACGAACAAGACTGTAAACCAGTGTCTCCGTTTCCACATACAGAGGAACCAGAAAGGTTGGGCAAAGGCATTGCCCCGGGTGCGTTTTCACATCATGAACTCGGTGAACGCCAGTACTGGCTTCTCGCCGTTCTACTTAAAGACAGGGTGGCACCCGAGGATCATCCCGGCTATGGACGGCGGCATTCGGACATCACAGAGCGAACGGTCAGCGACCGAATTCCTCAAGGCATTGGAAGCGGACATCCTCGAAGCCCAGGACAACTTGGAAGCGGCTAAGATCAGTCAAGCTTTCCAGGCCAACAAAACAAGAGGGCCCGAGCCCGAATTCAAGGTGGGTGACAGGGTGAGGTTAACAACCTTCCATCGTCGCCGAGAGTTCAAGAAAGCGGGAGAGCATCGGGCAGCAAAATTCATGCCACGGTACATGATTCATCGGATAACGGCTAAGCACCCTGAATTTTCTACATACACATTGGACATTGCTGATAAGAATATCTATCCGGTTTTCCATGCCCGGGAGCTGGCGCCTTTCACGGAAAACGACGACGCAAAATTTCCAGAACGATGACACGAACAACCAGCGCCGATCATAACGGAGGACGGAGACGAGGAATACTTCATCGAGGCGATTGTCGACTCGAAGCGTTGCGGTCGCGGTGGAAAAGGAAGAAAATTCCTCGTTCGATGGGTCGGTTACGGGCCTAATGAAGACCATTGGCTGAATAAAGACGAAGTCGAGCAAACGCAGGCGCTGGACAAATGGCTGAGGTTTCACCCCGAGGACGCATAACCCCGCCGCGGTAGCTTTTTCCTCGTCACGTCGTCGAGGTTTTTTAATGCACCCGTCAGTTGGGGGGAGGGCTTGTTTTCTCGGAGGTTGGGAGAGTGTAAGCGTGGATGCGTACAACGTGACTGCGCGATCATGTGGGCATGGGACGTCACGGTCGGTGGTGGTGGAGATCGTCATCTTCCTTCTTGACCTTCAACTTGTATCTTCCCCGAACATCCTCTCAATCACACCTTCTGCTTGTTGTTTAGCTTGGTTCCGAAGGCTTAGTTTTCCTCCCGAGAAGGGAGGTTTTCACATCTGTGTTGGGTTTGGCACAACCAGAACACAATCCGAGGAGACATTTATGCTGGATTGGCTGATGCAGTGGCTGCCAATGTGGATGTCAGTACAGAGGAATTGGGCCGCAGGATCATTTTGCCTGCTACCTTTGCAGGAAGCACCAGGAACATGCAGCAGCTTCTTCAGGATGCTTTGGCCATCAATCATTTCTGTCATGGTGGAGATCTCTTCATCACTATGACTGCCAATCCAAACTGGACAGAAATTACTGTTGAGCTTTTGCCTGGCCAGACAGCAGTGGATCGTCCAGATTTGGTCATCCGAGTCTTTTATCGCAAAAAGGATGAGCTAATTGAGGACATCAAGAAAGGTGTCTTTGGCAAGGTCATAGCCTATCTCTTTGTCATTGAGTTTCAGAAACGTGGCCTGCCTCACATGCACTGCATCCTCTTTCTTGATCCAGAGTCTAAACTTCAGACTCCTAAGCATATCGACAGTCTACTCTCTTCTGAATTCCCAGAGGACAATCCTGAACTGCTTGAGCTGATCAAAAAGTTCATGGTCCACACACCATGTGGTGCAGAAAATCCCAGAGCTCAATGCATGGAGAATGGCAAATGCACCAAGAACTTTCCAAAGCCTTTCAGAGAGCATACCACCATCACTGACAATGCATATGCTGCCACCCGTTGTCGAGACACCGGTCATACCCATGACATTCGAGGCAAACAGGTCGATAATCGCTGGGTCGTTTCTTATTCTCCCTGGCTCATCTGGAAGTACCAGTGCCATATCAATGTGGAGTGCATTGCATCTATCAAAGCAGTCAAGTACATCTACAAATATGTTTACAAGGGTCATGATCGTGTCTCCATGCAGTTTGGCACTGTGGGTGATGAGGTCAGGCAGTATCTGGATGCACGCTATGTCTCTGCATGTGAAAGTCTTTGGCGCATTTTCCAATATCCACTTCATAGCCAAGCACCCAATGTCATACGGTTGCAGGTTCACCTTCCAGATGAGCAGTTTGTTACTTGGAGGCAAGATGGTCAAGAGTCAATGCCAGAGGTCATTTTGCGAGGAGAAAGGCAGGATTCCACTCTCACTGCCTATTTCAAGGCCAATGTCAAATATCCTGATACAGCATCCACTGTGCTCTATCAGGACTTTCCTTCCCAGTTTGTGTTCAACAAGAAGCATGAGTGGAAGCCCAGACAGAGAGGATTTGCTATAGGCCGCATGAATTATGCTCCTCCCACATCAGGCGATCGCTTCTATCTTCGACTTCTTTTGACCCAGGTCGCAGGCTCAACATCTTTTGAAGACCTTCGCACATATGAAGAAGTCATACACCCTTCTTTCAAAGATGCCTGTCTTGCACGTGGCCTTCTTGAAGATGATCAGGAGTGGGATCAGTGTCTACGTGAAGCAGCTGCTATGCAAACCGGTCGTCAGCTTCGCCACCTCTTTGTCACCATTCTGAGAGATTGCAATCCTTCAGATCCTGCTGCTCTATGGAACACATATTGGCCCCAGATCTGTGATGATCTACACTATCGTCTTGAGCATGACAACATCCATGTCAATCCCTCAGATGAAGACATCATGGATTATGGCCTTTTTCTCATTGACCAGCTTCTCCAATCTTCTCGCCGCTCTCTCAAGGATTGGCCATCCATGCCACAGGTCACTCAGAATTGGAATGAAAGGATTGCAAATCATCTCATAGCAGAGCAGCACAGTTACGATCAGGAGGAGCATGTTACAGACGCCGCCCAAAGGACTATTCATTTTCTTATCTTATCTTTCCCACATCCCTTATCTCCCCCATCATGCTGCGCAGCGTGCAGCCATCGAGTCATCCCACTTCCCTAGTCATCCTGAGTCATCTCTTTCCAGTCTTACTCATCCGCAGTCCACAGCATTGCGCAGCCCATGGTCCGTGCTCGAGTACTGTAATGTATATAAGGACTCCCAGATGTACCAGTAGCGCTAGGCTTAATATTCCTTTTGCCATCATCTCAAGACCACTCTCGCACTTAGTCTGCCCGAGTCCTTCTGAGATTCGTCTAGCCTAACAAGATATTAAGCCTCGTCGAGACTCGCTCAGACTCACACACACACCACGTCACGCTTTATCAAAGACTTGATCAACATTCGACGACAAGCGGTCGCCGACCCAGCGAGCACTAGCACGAGCGACGAGAGCACTTGGCTCAGAGAAGTAGACCAGACATTGCAGTCCACGCCATTCGCAGAGACAGTCCACGCCATCCGCAGAGACACTAGCAATCCAAACAAACGAAAGAGAGAGCGCATGCCTACACCAAGTAGCGACGACGAAGAACAGGCATTTCTGAGAGAGTTTGCCTTCACCACCACAGATGAGCCCGCTGAGATCCTCAGCGAAGGAGCAGCACAACTCATTGCAGAACTCTTCCTAGAAGGAGAATACGGGATAAGCCCAGAAGAGCTGTGGTCAGACCAGAATCTTCTTGCCGAAGAAGAGGACGAACCCATCCGCAAGAAAACGAGAGAAGAACGAACACAAGCCCGAGATTTTAGGTGACAACAGATCGAGAACTATAATCGCCGAACACAGGAGGAAGACATACTGATACAGAGAGGGCACGACGCACAGAGCATACGACAGAACCAACGAGAACGACACCAGAGTCAAGGACACACAGGAACGAAACCGCCGAATCCCTTCAGAGGACCAATCCGCCGAAGCACTGCATAAGGAGAGAATCGCACCACCGTGGCGAAAGTAAGCAACAGCGACTGGGACGAATACTATCGGTGGAGGGAGCGAAAAGGATTACCAAAGACAACCGGACCGACCGCCGCAGAGTGGGCCGATTTTGAACAAGCTTGTAGATCGCAGGAGTCGACCTAGACTACTGGAAAGAACAGAGAGAGGAGCGAAGACAGAAACAGCTCCAAGAACAGCAAGCCCAAGTACAAGCACAGCAGACCCAAGAACAACAGATCCAGGAACAGGAAGACCAAGACCAAGAGAACGACGAAGAAAACCCCCAAAGGATGACGACAGAATACAAGGGAATCATCGCCGACCCGAAATCCTTTACAGGAGATCGAACGTCCTTCGATATTTGGTGGAGAAAGATGAAACTCTACATAACCGCACATGGGACCTCACGGATACACAGAAGATTGGAGCGGTCCTGTCTAGAATGACCGACGGACCCGGAGCCCACTGGGCATCAAAGAAGATCGACACCACTACCAACCAAAGCACATGGGCCGACTTCATAACCGAGATAGAGACACGATTCAGCAACGTCATGTCGCCATCACAAGCAGGAAGCAAACTATTCAACATCAGACAGGGAAACCGACCCATCGACGAATTTCTGGATGAATTCGTAGACCTCGCAGGGAAAGCAGGAATGACAGGAACAGCCCCTCGTTTCCTACTCGAGAAGAGCTTAAACCGAAGGACAGCAGAAGCCGTACACTCAATCTCCACACTTCCAACAGATGGAGATGAATATATCAAGACAGTTCGAGCATTGGACGAAACATCGATGAACACAGAAATGTGATGAGAGGAGAATTCACAAGCAATCAGCGCAAGGCCGGAAATCCAAGCCGAGGAGCAGGACAGGCCATGGAAGTCGACAAAGTACGAAGCAACAACTGCTTCAACTGCAATAAACCAGGACACATTTCACGAAACTGCCCGGAACCACGAAAAGGAGCAGCAAATGTCACATGTTTCAACTGTGGCTTAAAGGGACACTATGCACGAAACTGCAAGAAGAAGAAGAAAGGAAAATCCCGGGTCAGAGAAGTGAAAGAAGAAGAAGGAGAGGACGAAGAAGACAAGGATGAAGAAAGCTCTGACAAAGAGGGTTTTGCCGAAGGGTCCGACTAGGAGGTGCTAAATCGCGACCCATACAACTGAAACAGACTCGCTTCGATACCGGATGTAGATCATCCCATACTCTGAAATACACCATTCCTGCCAAGCGATCTGAAGCACCAAGAAAAACCATCCAAGGGGACAAACCACCAAAGAGGAAAGAGCTCGCAGTACCAGCGAGGATACGAACCGAAAAGGAATCACAACGATAACACCAGAAGTTGATAGCGGAGCGGATAGGACCTGCATCAACACCGATAGTAGCAAAAACAGGACTGAAGACACGACGAATCAAGAAAATTCCCATCATAAATGCAGACGGATCACCCAATCGTCAGAAAACAGCAGACCGAGTAGCGGAGGTCCACATCGACATTAAAGGACACAAGGAGCATATGGAAGCCATCGTACTCGATATCGGAAAAACCGACATGCTACTAGGACATGACTGGCTTGTCTACCACAACCCAACAATCAAATGGAGGACAGGAGAAATTGTCTTCGACAGATGCCCAAAACGTGCAAAATAAACCACCAGACGATCAAGATACAGAAGGTGGCTGAACCAGCGAAAACCACAGCCAGCGACAAGACAGGAACCCAGATACCCCCATATCTGATCAGATTCAAACACCTCTTCAAGGAGAAGAACTTTGATCGCTTACCAGACCACAAAGAATGGGACCATGAAATAAACTTAACGAAGGATGCACCCAAAACGATACCGAGCAAGGTCTACCCGATGACACAGAAAGAGCTAGAGGAACTAGATGCCTTCGTCGAAGAAGGATTACGAACAGGAAAAATACGCCCATCGAAATCACCTTACGCAGCACCCTGCTTCTTTCGCAATAAGAAGGATGGAAGCAAGCGACTCATCCAAGACTACCGGGAAATAAACAAATATACGGTCAAGGACAAGTTTCCACTACCACGCATCAGCGAGCTCCTCGACGTACTACAAGGAGCAAAGTACTTTAGCAAGATCGATATTATCTGGGGGTACAATAACGTGCGCATTCGGAAAGGGGACGAATGGAAGGCAGCCTTCCTAACAGCAAGAGGACTCTTCGAACCGACAGTCATGTATTTTGGGCAGTGCAACGCACCAGGCACTTTTAGCCGAATGATGGCGAGCCTCTTCCAAGACCAAATACGAAGAAGAGCATGCATAATCTATATGGACGACATCATAATCATCGGACGAACACGAGAGGAACTCCAAAAGAACACCATAGAAGTCATGGAAATACTGAACAAGAACGACCTATTCATCAAAGGACCGAAATGCGTCTGGGAATCATCGAAAGTCCCAGTACTAGGATACATCGTAGGAGAAGGGAAGGTAGAAATGGAACCAGAAAAGATCACAGCCGTACAATCCTGGCCAACCCCAAAGACGAAGAAAGAACTACAAAAGTTCTTGGGATTCACGAACTTTTACCGACGATTCATCAAGGGATATGCAAAGGTCGCTAAACCCCTGACGGAGTTGACTGGAAACAAAACATTCCAGTGGACAGACAAGCAACAAGGCGCTTTCAAAGAACTGATCCGACATATAACCTCAGCACCCATTCTAGCACTACCACAGACAGAAGGAAAATTCCGAGTCGAAACGGACGCCTCAGGATATGCCATTGGAGCGGTACTATCACAACAGCAGAAAGGACTATGGCATCCGATCGCATTCATTTCGAGATGCATGACCCCAGCGGAACAAAACTACGAAATCTACGACAAGGAACTTCTTGCGATAATGGTCGCACTAAAGACATGGAGACAATACCTCCTCGAAGCTCGAGAGAAGTTCGAAATATTGACGGATCACAAGAACCTATCATACTTCCGGAAGCCGCAGCGACTCAATTCGAGACAGATTGGCTGGTACCTGAAATTACAGGAATACGACTACGAACTACGACACGTACCAGGAAAGGCGAATGGAAAAGCGGATGTCCTGTCACGAATGGCAGGATATGAAGAAAACCTAGCAGAGAAGGACGACATACAAATGATCAAAGAAGCAGCATTCATTCGACATCTGGAAGAGAATAATGAACGAGACTTCGAATTTATGATGTTCGAGGACGAACACCCACAGAAAGAAGAAGCAGAAAATAACGAAACAATACAAACAAGAGGAATCACGATGATCGAATCCTCAAGGATAGAACAAATTCGACAATGCACACGAAGGGAGACGATCGTAACAACAGGACTGAAGGAAAAACCACACTGGTTCACAGAAGATGACCACATCGTATACGTAGGAGGAAAAATCTATGTTCCTCCAGACAACAAACTGAAGGAAAACATCATGTTTGAACACCACGACACACCCATCGGAGGACACCCAGGGCAATACCGCATGCACGAGCTCATAAGCCGCACCTATTGGTGGCCATCAATGCTGACAGACATCAAGAAGTATGTCAATGGATGCGAAACATGTCAGCGAAACAAAATCATCCGACAAAAGAAACACGCACCCCTGCACCCGCACGAAGTCCCACAACAACCATGGGAAGATATCGGAGTAGATCTCATAGGACCGCTACCCAGCTCGAACGGCTTTAACGCCATCGCCGCAGTCACAGACCGCCTGACCAAGATGATCCACCTAGTTCCCACAAAGACCGAACTCACAGCAGAAGGTCTCGCACGACTATACCGAGACAACGTGTGGCGGCTTCATGGAATTCCACGAAAGATCATCAGTGATCGAGGACCCCAGTTCGCAGCACGATTCATGACAGCACTTCTAAAATTACTCGGAACAAAGCAAAACCTATCAACGGCCTATCACCCACAGACAGATGGACAGGCGGAGCGATCCCACCAAGAAACGGAAGCCTTCCTCAGAAGCTTCACAAACAACCTACAGGACGATTGGGCAGAATGGATAGCAATTGCAGAGTACCAATACAATGACAAAGCACACCAGGGAACGAAGGAACACCATTCTACCTCAACTATGGAATGCACCCCTGGAAGGGAGAGCCGCAGACGACAGAAGGGAATAACCCCGCAGCAAAAGACTTCGTCAAAAGAATGAGCCAAATACGAAAGGAAGCAAATGCCGCGCTGCAATATGCACAAACACGAGCCAAAGACAATTACGATGCGAGACGAAAACCTGCCCGTGAATACAAGAAAGGAGATAGAGTATGGCTAGAAGCCACCAATATCACAGTCAATCGACCATCAAAGAAGTTATCGGCACTCCGATACGGACCGTTCAAGGTGGTTGAAAAGAAAGGAGCCTCGGCATATCGCCTGGAACTCCCAGCATCATGGCAGCTGATACACCCCGTGTTCAATGAAACACTGCTCACGCCTTACAAAGGACCCCGTTTCAAGATACAAGAGCGACCATCACCACCACCCCCTGAAATCATAAATGATGAAGAAGAGTACGAGATAGAAGAGATCCTAAAAAGGAAGAAACAAGGGAGGGGACACTATTCCTGGTCAAATGGAAAGGATACGGACACGAAGAGAACACATGGATCAAAGAGAAGGAGCTAGGGAATGCGCAGCAAGCTCTAGACCACTTCCTAAAGAAGACTGCGAACCAGGATAAAAGGATCACGACAAGAGGGAAGAAGACCAAAAATCGCACTTCATGACCACCAACGCCCCCATCAGCATCGACAGCAGCGAGGGCAGCCGCGCACCTACCCCCAACCGCCCAAGCGACCTCGAGAATCTGGCAAGGATTCTCAATGCTAGCGACTACATGGACCCCCTCGCCATCACACTCGGCGCATATATGCGCTATGTTATGACCGTCCGCACGCACCTCTGGACCGGGAGAACCCCTGATGGGACCGGCCCCACTGCAGCTGAACGTATCGCGCTTCGCGAAGCAATGGAAATGCTTCGCACAGAAAACCGGCGACTTAAACTCCTCGCCACCACACTCCACCACATTCGCGCCTATAATGAAGAGCTCATTCATACATGGGCCCCGCGTGCCGCGACCGCCTGGGAGACCAATACTGGGTGGGGACAGCTGGACTAAGGTTTTTCGCGAGGACGCGAATCTAAAGAGAGGGTGATGTTACAGACGCCGCCCAAAGGACTATTCATTTTCTTATCTTATCTTTCCCACATCCCTTATCTCCCCCATCATGCTGCGCAGCGTGCAGCCATCGAGTCATCCCACTTCCCTAGTCATCCTGAGTCATCTCTTTCCAGTCTTACTCATCCGCAGTCCACAGCATTGCGCAGCCCATGGTCCGTGCTCGAGTACTGTAATGTATATAAGGACTCCCAGATGTACCAGTAGCGCTAGGCTTAATATTCCTTTTGCCATCATCTCAAGACCACTCTCGCACTTAGTCTGCCCGAGTCCTTCTGAGATTCGTCTAGCCTAACAGAGCAGGCTCAATTGGCAGCAGAGAATGAGGCCAGGTTGAATCCAGAGCAGAGAGATGCCTTTGATCAGTTCAGACGGCTATTGCCAACAAGACAGGACAG
>SJRY01000112.1:0-22700 GCA_011319805.1 Macrocybe gigantea
TCGCTCAGACTCACACACACCACATCATGCTTTATCAAAGACTTGATCAACATTCGATGACAAAGCAGTCGCCGACCCAGCAAGCACTAGCACGAGCGACGAGAGCACTTGGCTCAAGAAGTAGACCAGGCATTGCAGTCACGCCATTGCAGAGACAGTCCACGCCACCCGCATAGACACCAGCAATCCAACAAACAAAAGAGAGAGTGCACGCCTACACCAAGTAGTGACGACGAGAACAGGCATTTCTGAGAGAGTTTGCCTTCACCACCACAGACGAGCCCACTGAGATCCTCAGTGAAGGAGCAGCACAACTCATTGCAGAACTCTTCCTAGAAGGAGAATGGGATAAGCCCAGAAGAGCTGTGGTCAGACCAGAATCTTCTTGCCAAGAAGAGGACGAACCCATCTGCAAGAAAATGAGAGAAGAATGAATACAAGCCCGAGACTTTAGCGACAACAGATCGAGAACTATAATCGCCGAACACAGGAGGAAGACATACTGATACAGAGAGGGCACGACGCACAGAGCGTACGACAGAACCAACGAGAACGACACCAGAGTCAAGGACACATAGGAATGAAACCGCCGAACCCCTTCAGAGGACCAATCCACCGAAGCACTGCATAAGGAAAAATCGCACCACCGTGGCAAAAGTAAGCAACAGTGACTGGGACGAATACTATCAGTGGAGGGAGCGAAAAGGATTACCAAAGACAAACGGACCGACCGCCGCAGAGTGGGCCAATTTTGAACAAGCTTGTAGAATCGCAGGAGTCGACCTAGACTACTGGAAAGAACAGAGAGAGGAGCAAACAGAAACAGCTCCAAGAACAGCAAGCCCAAGTACAGGCACAGCAGACCCAAGAACAACAGATCCAGGAACAGGAAAGCCAAGACAAGAGAATGACGAAGAAACCCCCCAAAGGATGACGACAGAATACAAGGAATCATCGCTGACCCGAAATCCTTTACAGAAGATCGAACGTCCTTCGATATTTGGTGGAGGAAGATGAAACTTTACATAACCGCATATGGAGACCTCACGGATACACAGAAGATTGGAGCGGTCCTGTCTAGAATGACCGACGGACCCGGAGCCCACTGGGTGTCAAAGAAGATCGACACCACTACCAACCAAAGCACATGGGCTGACTTCATAACTGAGATAGAGACACGATTCAGCAACGTCATATCACCATCACAAGCAGGAAGCAAACTATTCAATATCAGACAGGGAAACCGACCCATCGACGAATTTCTGGATGAATTCATAGACCTCACAGGGAAAGCAGGAATGACAGGAACAGCCCCTCGTTTCCTACTCGAGAAGAGCTTAAACCGAAGGACAGCAGAAGCCATACACTCGATCTCCACACTTCCAACAGATGGAGATGAATATATCAAGACAGTTCGAGTGATTGGACGAAACATCGACGAACACAGAAATGTGATGAGAGGAGAATTCACAAGCAATCAGTGCAAGACTGGAAATCCAAACCGAGGAGCAGGACAGGCCATGGAAGTCGACAAAGTACAAAGCAACAACTGCTTCAACTGCAATAAACCAGGACACATCTCACAAAACTGCCCGGAACCATGAAAAGGAGCAGCAAATGTCACATGTTTCAACTGTGGCTTAAAGGGACACTATGCACGGAACTGCAAGAAGAAGAAGAAAGGAAAATCCTGGTCAGAGAAGTGAAAGAAGAAGAAGGAGAGGACGAAGAAGACAAGGATGAAGAAAGCTCTGATAAAGAGGTTTTGCCGAAGGGTCCGACTAAGAGGTGCTAAATTGCGACCCATACAATGAAACAGACTCGCTTCGATACCGGATGTAGATCATCCCATACTCTGAAATACACTATTCCTGCCAAGCGATCTGAAGCACCAAGGAAAACCATCCAAGGGGACAAACCACCAAAGAGGAAAGAACTTGCAGTACCAGCTAGGATATGAACACAAAAAGGAATCACAGCGATACACTGGAAGTTGATAGCGGAGCAGATAGGACCTGCATCAACACTATGATAGTAGCAAAAACAGGGCTGAAGACATGACGAATCAAGAAGATTCCAATCATAAATGCAGACAGATCACCCAACCACCAGAAAACAGCAGACCAAGTAGCGGAGGTCCACATCGACATCAAAGGACACAAGGAGCAATGGAAGCCATCGTACTTGATATCAGAAAAACTGACATGCTACTAGGACATGACTGGCTTGTCTACCACAATCCAATGATCAAATGGAGGACAGGAGAAGTTGTCTTTGACAGATGCCCTAAAACATGCAAAATAACCACCAGACGATTAAGATACAGAAGGTGGCTGAATCAGCAAAAACCACAGCCAGCACAAGACAGGAACCCAAATACCCCCATATCTGATCAGATTCAAACACCTCTTCAAGGAGAAGAACTTTGATCGCTTACCAGACCACAAAGAATGGGACCATGAAATAAACTTAATGAAGGATGCACCCAAAACGATACCGAGCAAGGTTTATCCGATGCACAGAGAACTAGAGGAACTTGCCTTTGTCGAAGAAGGATTATGAACAGGAAAAATATGCCCATTGAAATCGCCTTACGCAGCACCCTGCTTCTTTCGCAACAAGAAGGATGGAAGCAAACGACTCATCTAAGACTACCGGGAGATAAACAAATATACAGTCAAGGACAAGTTCCCACTACCACACATTAGCGAGCTCCTCGACTACTACAAGGGGCAAAGTACTTTAGCAAGATCGATATTATCTGGGGATACAATAACATGCGCATCTGAAAAGGGGACGAATGGAAGGCAGCCTTCCTAACAGCAAGAGGACTCTTCGAACCGACAGTCATGTACTTTGGGCAGTGCAACGCACCAGGCACTTTTAGCCGAATGATGGCGAGCCTCTTCCAAGACCAAATACGAAGGAGAGTGTGCATAATCTATATGGACAACATCATAATCATCAGACAACACGAGAGGAACTCCAAAAGAACACCATAGAAGTCATGGAAATACTGAACAAGAACAACCTGTTCATCAAAGGACCGAAATGCATCTGGGAATTATCAAAAGTCCCAGTACTAGGATACGTCGTAGGAGAAGGGAAGGTAGAAATGGAACCAGAAAAGATCACAGCCGTACAATCCTGGCCAACCCCAAAGACGAAGAAAGAACTACAAAAGTTCTTGGGATTCACGAACTTTTACTGACAATTCATCAAGGGATATGCAAAGGTCACTAAACCCCTGACAGAGTTGACTGGAAACAAAGCATTCCAGTGGACAGACAAGCAACAGGACGCCTTCAAAGAGCTGATCCGACATATAACCTCAGCACCCATTCTAGCACTACCACAAACAGAAGGAAAATTCTGAGTCGAAACTGACGCCTCAGGATATGCCATTGGAGCAGTACTATCACAACAGCAGAAAGGACTATGGCATCTGATCGCATTCATTTCAAGATGCATGACCCCAGCAGAACAAAACTATGAAATCTACGACAAGGAACTTCTTGTGATAATGGTCGCACTGAAGACATGGAGACAATACCTCCTTGAAGCTCGAGAGAAGTTCGAAATATTGATGGACTACAAAAACCTATCATACTTCCGGAAGCCACAGTGACTCAATTCGAGACAGATTGGCTGGTACCTGAAATTACAGGAATATGACTACGAACTATGACACATACCAGGAAAGGTGAATGGAAAAGCGGATGTCCTGTCACGGATGGCAGGATATGAAGAAAACCTAGCAGAGAAGGACAACATACAAATGATCAAAGAAGCAGCATTCATTCGACATCTGGAAGAGAATAATGAGACTTCGAATTTATGATGTTCGAGGACGAACACCCACGAAAAGAAGAAGCAGAAAATAATGAAACAATACAAACAAGAGGAATCACATGATCGAATCCTCAAGGATAGAACAAATTCGACAATGCACATGAAGGGAGACAATCGTAACAACAGGACTGAAGGAAAAACCACACTGGTTCACAGAAGACGACCACATCGTATACGCAGGAGGAAAAATCTACGTTCCTCCAGACAACAAACTGAAGGAAAACATTATGTTTGAACACCACAACACCCATCGGAGGACACCCAGGGCAATACCGCATGCACGAGCTCATAAGCCACACCTATTGGTGGCCATCAATGCTAACGACATCAAGAAGTATGTCAATGGATGCGAAACATGTCAGCGAAACAAAATCATCCGACAAAAGAAACAGCACCCCTGCACCCGCATGAAGTCCCACAGCAACCATGGGAAGATATCGGAGTAGATCTCATAGGACTGCTACCCAGCTCGAATGGCTTTAATGCCATTGCCGCAGTCACAGACGCCTAACCAAGATGATCCACCTAGTTCCCACAAAGACCGAACTTACAGCAGAAGGTCTCGCACGACTATACCGAGACAACATGTGGCGGCTTCATGGAATCCCACGAAAGATCATCAGTGATCGAGGACCCCAGTTCACAGTGCGATTCATGACAGCACTTCTAAATTACTTGGAACAAAGCAAAATCTATCAACGGCCTATCACCCACAGACAGATGGACAGGCGGAATGATCCCACTAAGAAATGCAAGCCTTCCTCAGAAGCTTCACAAAACTTACAGGACATTGGGCAGAATGGATAGCAATCGCAGAGTACCAGTACAATGACAAAGCACACCAGGGAACGAAGGAGACACCATTCTACCTCAACTATGAATGCACCCCTGGAAGGGAGAGCCACAGATGACAGAAGGGAATAACCCCGCAGCAAAGGACTTTGTCAAAAGAATGAACCAAATACAAAAGGAAGCAAATGCTGCGCTGCAGTATGCACAAACACGAGCTAAAGACAATTATGATGCGAGGCAAAAACCGACCTGTGAATACAAGAAAGGGGATAGAGTATAGCTAGAAGCCACCAATATCACAGTCAATCAACCATCAAAGAAGTTATCGGCACTCCGATACGACCATTCAAGGTGGTTGAAAAGAAAGGAGCCTCAGCATATTGCCTGGAACTCCCAGCATCATGGCAGCTGATACACCCCGTGTTCAATGAAACACTGCTCATGCCTTACAAAGGACTCTTTCAAGATACAAGAGCGACCATCACCACCACCCCCTGAAATCATAAATGATGAAGAAGAGTACAAGATAGAAGAGATCCTAAAAAGGAAGAAACAAGGGAGGGGGATGCTATTCCTGGTCAAATGGAAAGGATATGGACATGAAGAGAACACATGGATCAAAGAAAAGGAACTGGAGAATGCGCAGCAAGCTCTAGACCACTTCCTAAAGAAGACTGTGAACCAGGATAAAAGGATCATGACAAGAGGGAAGAAGACCAAAAATCACACTTCATGACCACCAACACCCCCATCAGCATTGACAGCAGTGACGACAGCCGCGCACCTACCCCCAACCACCCAAACGACCATGAGAATCTAGCAAGGATTCTCAATGGCAGTGACTATATGGACCCCCTCGCCATCACACTTGGCACATATATGCACTATGTTATGACTGTCTGCACACCTCTGGACCGGGTGAACCCCTGATGGGACTGGCCCCACTGCAGCTGAACGTATTGTGCTTTGCGAGGTGATGGAAATGCTTCACACAGAAAACCGGCGACTTAAACTCCTCGCCACCACACTCCATCACATCCGTGCCTATAATGAAGAGCTCATTCATACATGGGCCCCACATGCTGTGACCGCCTGGGAGACCAATACTGGGTGGGGACAGCTGGACTAAGGTTTTTCATGAGGACGCGAATCTACAGAGAGGGTGATGTTACAGACGTTGCCCAAAGGACCATTCATTTTCTTATCTTATCTTTCCCACATCCCTTATCTCCCCCGTCATGCTGCGCAGTGTGCAGCCATTGAGTCATCCCACTTCCCTAGTCATCCTGAGTCATCTCCTTCCAGTCTTACTCATCCGCAGTCCACAGCATTGCACAGCCCATGGTCCATGCTCAAGTACTGTAATGTATATAAGGACTCCCAGATGTACCAGTAGCGCTAGGCTTAATATTCCTTTTGCCATCATCTCAAGACCACTCTCGCACTTAGTCTGCCTGAGTCCTTCTGAGATTCGTCTAGCCTAACACTGATCAGATATGGAGGTATCTGAGTTTCCATCTTGTTGCTAGCTGTGGTTTTTGCTGGTTTGGCCACCTTCTGTATCTTGATCATTTGGTGATTTATCTTGCACGTTTTGAGGCATCTGTCAAAGACAATTTCTCTTGTCCTCTATTTGATCATTGGGTTGTGATAGACAAGCCAGTCATATCCTAGTAGCATGTTGGTTTTTCCAATGTTGAGCATGATAGCTTCCATGTGCTCCTTATGTCCTTTGATATTGATTCAGACTTCCGCTACTTGATCTGCTGTTTTCTGGTGGTTGGGTGATCCGTCTGCATTTATAATTGGAATCTTCTTGATTTGTCATGTCTTTAGCCCTGTTTTCATTACTATGGCAGTGTTGATGCAGGTCCTGTCTGCTCTATTATCAACTTCTGTGTTATCTTTCATGTTTGTATCTTGGCTAGTACTGCGAGTTCTTTTCTTTTGGATAGTTTGTCACCTTGGATGGTTTTCCTTGGTGCTTCAGATCGCTTTGTAGGAATGGTGTATTTCAGAGTATGGGATGATCTACATCCAGTATTGAAGTGAGTCTGTTTTAGTTGTATGGGTCACAATTTAGCATCTCCTAGTCAGACCCTTCGACAAAACCCTCTTTGTCAGAGCTTTCTTCATCCTTGTCTTCTTCATCCTCTCCTTCTTCTTCTTTCACTTCTTTGACTTGGAATTTTCCTTTCTTCTTCTTCTTGCAGTTCTGTGTGTAGTGTCCCTTCAAGCCACAGTTGAAACATGTAATGTTTGCTGCTCCTTTTCATAGTTCTGGGCAGTTTCATAAAAGATGCTCTGGCTTGTTGCAATTGAAGCAATTGTTGCTTCATACTTTGTTGACTTCCATTGCCTGTCCTGCTCCTCAGCTCAGGTTTCCAGGCTTGCACTGATTGCTTGTGAATTCTCCTCTCATTACATTCCTGTGTTTATCAATGTTTCATCCAATTGCTCGAACTGTCTTGATATATTCATCTCCATCTGTTGGGAGTGTGGAGATTGAGTGTACAGCTTCTGCTGTCCACTGGTTTAAGCTCTTCTCAAGTAAGAAACAAAGGGCTGTTCCCATCATTCCTGCTTTCCCTGCAAGGTCTATGAAGTCATCCAGGAATTTGTCAATGGGTCAGTTTCTCTATCTGATGTTGAATAGCTTGCTTCCTACTTGTGATGGTGATATGACATTGCTGAATCGTGTCTCTATCTCAGTTATGAAGTCAGCCCATGTGCTTTGATTGGTGGTAGTGTCAATCTTCTTTGATGCCCAGTGGGCTCCTGGTCTGTCGGTCATTCTGGACAGGACCACTCTGATCTTCTATATATCTGTAAGGTCTCCATATGTGGTTATGTAGAGTTTCATCTTTCTCCACCAAATGTCAAAGGCTGTTCAATCTCCTGTGAAGGATTTCAGATCAGCGATGATTCCCTTGTATTCTATCATCATCCTTTGGGGAGTTTCTTCGTCGTTGTCTTGGTCTTGGTTCTCCTGTTTCTAGATTTGTTGCTCTTGGGTCTGTTGTACTTGGGCTTGCTGTTCTTGAATTTGTTTCTGTCTTTGTTCCTCTCTTTGTTTCTTCCAATAGTCTAGGTTGACTCCTGTGATTCTACAGGCTTGTTCAAAATCAGTCTACTCTGCAGCGGTCAGTCTGTTTATCTTTGGTAATCCTTTTCACTCCCTCCACCAATAGTACTTGTCCCAGTCACTGCTGCTTACTTTCAGCATGGTGGTGCAATTCTCTCCTTATGTTGTGCTTCAATGGATTGGTCCTCTGAAGGGGTTCAGTGGTTTCATTCCTGTGTGTCCCTGACTTTGGTGTCATTCTTGTTGGCCCTGTTATATGCTCTGTGCATTGTGCCCTCTCTGTATCAGTATGTCTTCTTTCTGTATTTGGTGATTATAGTTCTCTATTTGTTGTCACCTGAAGTCCTGGGCTTGCTCATTTTCTTGCAGATAGGTTCATCCTCTTCTTTGGCAAGATTCTGGTCTGACCACAGCTCTTCTGGGCTTATTCCATATTCTCCTTCTAGAAAAAGTTCTGCAATGAGTTGTGCTGCTCCTTCACTGAGGATCTCAGTAGGTTTGTCTGTGGTGGTGGAAGCAAACTCTCTCAGAAATGCCTGTTCTTCATCATCACTACTTGGTGTAGGTGTATACTCTCTCTTCCATTTGTTTAGATTGCTAGTATCTTTGTAGGTGGTGTGGACTGTCCCTGTGAATGGTGTGGACTGTAATGTCTGGTCTATTTCTCTGAGCCAAGTGCTCTCATCATTTGTGCTAGTGCTCACTGGGTCAGTGATCACTTGTCATTGAATAGTGATCAAGTCTTTGATAAAGCATGATGTAGTGTGTGCATGAGTCTAAGCAAGTCTTGACAAGGCTTAATATCTTGTTAGGCTAGACAAATCTCAAAGGACTCAGGCAGACTAAGTGTGAGAGCAGTTTGAGATGATGGCAAAAGGAATATTAAGCCTAGTATTACTGGTACATCTGGGAGCTCTTATTTACATTATAGTACACAAGCACAGACCATGGACTGTGCAATGCTGTGGACTGCAGATGAGTAAGACTAATAGAGGTGAGTCAGTATGACTAGGGATGGGGAATGACTCAATGGAACTGCACGCTGCATAGTGCTGTATCATAGGAGATAAGAGGTAGGAGGGAAGATAAGATAAGAAAATGTAGGGTTTGTTCAGCATCTGTAACATAAGCCAGGCTTATACCAATACTTAATTATTCTTCAAGAAGTTCAGACTACAATAGTTGTTCTACCAAGCAATCATTCAATGGACTATGAATTCATAATTATTCTAGAGCAATAAGCCATAATCTAAAGCATACAACAGACTTTTTAAATATCTCAAGGTCAAGAAAAAAAAAACTCCAACAATTTGCCTGGCTGCTTATTATTGCAATTAGCTTACTAGTCAGTAAATGGTCTTGACAAACCAGGAGTAATATTGTGACTGAAGTACAGATTTTTTCCAATGACTATATTAAATCTCAACTCTAAGCACCTATAGCAAATCACCAAAAGCAGCCATCTCTGGTCCACCTGACTCCTGCACAGGCATAAAATTAGATGAAACATAAGAATGACAACATGACATACCCTCATGCCAATCTCCCAGTCTAGAAAGCATTGATAAGAACAATGTCCCATAAAAAAAGAATCCACATACAGCTGTAGATAATTGTGACGGCCATGAGAATGCCAGTGCCACTTCCTATTGCACCCATTAAATCTGCCGTGACAGATAGAAGACCAAGAATCGCTCCGCCAAATGCCGCAGCCGTTGGAATGACACGTTTCAGTTCTTTGTACATCGAGCCTTCACGGTGTCCAGCCATTACCTGACAGACAATGCACTTAACCTAGGTGGCAATAAAGCAAAGCAAAGATATCACCATCTGTTGGTCTTTTAGCTGCTTAGCAACGTCTCTGGGACCTGAACCTGAAACCTCGATCCAAGTCTTGGAGAATAATGCACAAGCCGACAACATGAACGTAATATAAACGGCAGTGTGAATGGGGTCGAGGACGGCTTCCTTGATGGTGTGAGGCGGCGACATGTAGTAGGCGATGCCAGACTTGGCAATAAGTTGTGGGGAGTCTTCCATGGGCTGACATGGGTAAGCGCCGAGTTTTTACAATCGAACTTATAACACGTACCTCCCAGACGCCAAGAAGTTTGACAAGAAAATTGTTCGGGAAGCGCGACGCGAGCATTTGCGAAACAATAAATACGTTTGAGGTCAGAGCCGACTCCAGCATAATAGGCATATTAGAGGTATAAAAGAGTTTGACAGGATATGACCCGCGCTGACCACGAAACCTATTGCTCTTGACAGGGATTTCGATGCGGAATCCTTGAAGGTAGATGACAAGAGCGAAGATGACGATAGTGGCAATAAGATTCATTATATTGGGTAGGCGATCCCTCCAGAATGCCTCTCTCAATGCGCGTCCTTTGTCATTCCAGGTGAAGAGAAGATGAAACAAGGCAACCAATGCACCCTCGAATTCAGGCCCACGTCCCGTGTTGACGGTGGTTGGAGAGAATGCTTTCCAAACAATGGATTCGCAGATGTTGGTCGCGATGAAGAGATTTATGCCGGAACCGAGGCCATAACCTTTTTGAAGTAATTCGTCGAGGAGGATGACAATCAGGGCTGCCGCTACGAGCTGGATGATGAGAAGGAGGCAAACACCAGCGCCTAGATCTCGTGGTTGGCCATATAAGCCAGTCAAGACATAGACAGTTGCCTGACCCAAGGAGATGATAAGGGCGAATACTGGAGACAAAGACGTACATCAGTTACACAAAGCTACGTTAGAAGAATACAATGGGAAGCAAATCATGCAGAATCAGAAGCTCACATTTCTGGCCACCGCTGAAAAGGGCACGGTCTTCCTTCAGCGCGAAATCGACGTCGATGAGGTTCGCACCGGCCAACAGTTGCATGATCATGCCGGACGTCACAATGGGTGTTATTCCAAGCTCCATGAGTGTTCCACGGTTAGAAGCAAGGATAACACGCATCCAGTATAGCGGATCAGACGAGTCTGAGGACATGATGCCATAAAGGGGGACTTGAGAGCAGACCAAGAAGATGAGAAGCGTTACGGCTGTCCATAGCACTTTCTGGTTGAAAGGGACCTTTGAAACAACATTGAATGAAGAGAAAGGACACGTCGTCGAATTCGCGCTTACCTTCCTATCCGGCGAAGAGACCTCAGGCAAGATTGGAAGGAATGGTCGAACAAGATTGAGGAAACGAACTGGATGGGGAGAACATAAGCAGACCATGGAGAGGGAGAGATTTCAGCAGCGCTTACAGCCACTCATCCTGTGAAGTGAGAAGGAGAGAGAGACAGGTTCGAGAGAAAGCTGATTTGCTGGCGAAGATCGCCAGCTCACGAAATTCCAGACGTGGCACCTTATGTAAGCCGTAACACACGATACACACAACATACAAAGTCACAAATACAAAAGTACTGACTCTCCAGTCTCATACTATACAAGTCGAAATAACATAAAAAAGCAAGTATGAAACAGAACGATAACACAACGATAGATAGTTCGAACAATAATAACACCGCTCAATCCACCTCCTCTGCGACCGCCGCACCAAGTAGATGCCCAACCCTCTCCTCACGAATTAGAGTTTTCGCGAACAGCTGTGGTGCGCGAGAGACAGCTTCAGCGAACGAGAATGCAAGACTGACAGCGGCGTTCAAGACACGCCATCTGAAACCCAGTACGTCCAATCCATAGATATTGCGATCCAGAGATGAGTACGGATAACTTATCTGCGCCGCGAGGCGGACGATAGATGCTGTGAGGGGATCGAATGGCGCAAAGCCTGTGGTCTCATACGGTGCTGCGGGGTTGAAGGAGATTAAATTTCCAACCATGGCAGGCAGTATGAGCGTCGGAATGGCCCAATGCAGTAATGCCATCCAGAACGCGTACGTCTGGAATGCGCTCAGAGGGGGATAGAAGATGAAGGGCGCTGGGACAAATTTGTCCTGTAGTGATAAAGGGATCTATTGCAGTATGTGCGTTGAGTACCAGCGATAGAATATTGAAAAGGAAGAAATCTACCTGAACCGTTTTCCAAGGGATTATGGCATAAAGGACATAGAAAAACTCCCCTAAGGCAGTAAGTGACCAAATATTGCGCGAATTGGATAGAAACTGGGCCGAGGAGATTAAGCAAAACTCCCATCAAGTAGAAGGAACGGAACTCACGAATCGAAGCGCATCCAAGGTTTCTCGGCTACTTTGCAGAATCTCATTCTGCTTGACTTGATGAACAAAGGCGTCCATAGTTTCTCGCCCAGAAATGCGTTCAACTAAACTATCCACCTGCTTTGGCGGCAGTAGTGGCATGTTGCTGGGAGTGTTCAACTGCGCTTGCTTAGCCGAACGAGTTGACGAAGCATCGGTGGGCGAGGTGGGATTCTTCAAGAATGCGGACACATCGCGAAGGTCTGCCACAGGAGTCGATTCCTGTATAGCATCAAGAGCGGTTATGCGGCGAGTCTTAGATTTAGAAGGTGGTTTGGCGGATTCCTGATCCCAAACAGGCCGCGAACTGGAAAAGAGAAAGAGATCAGGATGTCAGGTCTCAAATGAAATGTTTTTACCCTGTTGCGGCGGATTGTGGCTGGACGCTCTTCTTTCGGCGGGTGTTAAACAAACCCGCAAAAGCGGGATCCTCCTCTAGACTGGCTTGATTCTGGTCGAGGTGTTTTTTAATTCTGGTTTGAAGCTCATCTTTCGTACCCTGGTCACTCAAATGGAGGGCCGAGGCAATATCTTGTAATTCGGATTTCTTCTTTGGTTGCAGAGCACCAGTGAATATTGGGGCCATGACGGTGTGGGATCAACAAAGACAGAGTTGATCGCGCTGTTAGACGCGTTTCACACGTGACTACAGTTGCGGACAAACAAACACGACAAATTTGGTATCTCATGAACCCGAATTTTTTTGAGGAAAAGGATTACAGAAATGAACTCAGCGGATCGAAAAACGTCGAAAAACACACTCACCTTATTTTTCCCACGAGAAATTGAGGTGGCCAAAATTTTGGGCCGAAAAAGTTGCATTTTCAGTGCTGGATTCATGGATTCCATGGGATTACTACTCAGATTTGGACCACATAAATCAGCTTGTAGGTTCCTGCAGCAGTAGGAATTGATTTTCCATGTCTAAACACAGTTATATGATTATCAGCACCCAAAATGAGGAGGCTTGTTTTGGCGTATTGTGGTGTGGGACTATTTGGTACCCTATTTTCACGGTATTTTTTTCCAAAAATTTTCATCAACAAATGGCATATCTTGAATCGGAATCATCACCGACGTGACGAGATCTCTCATTTCCGCATTTTTACAGATTTTTTGGGCTACTTTTTAGGGGGCGGCCAAAATTTTGGGGTCAAAAATTGAAAAAATTGAGAATTAGCGAAATCTGCTCGTAGAAATGTCTTCAACCCAATGAATACATGTGATTTATGCAATTTCTGAGCCCACTGCTTATTTGTGGCAGTGCAGAAAATTCGACTTTTGAATTTGTCGTGTTTGTTTGTCCGCAACTGTACTATTCCGTGGCTTACGTAGTAAAAGCGTCATGAGGAGGTGTTGTCCATCAGTTGTGGTGGTGATGGCTACTAGGCTGCCATTGTTAAAGAATGTTCACCTTCTCGTCGTTAACGACCATCTTCCTCTGGCAGGCTTTCCTCTTGATTTTATTTTCTTCTTTTCCGAATTCCTAGCTAGCCCGTAATTCATCATGTACACTCGTTTCTTTATCCTTTTCCTTTTCACGTTCGCAAGCCGAGGTAACAGGTTCCAGCCGGGTGACGGCATGCCCACTGACTCGTTGTCTAGCGCTTTCATTCAACATAACAGTTAATAACCGTAATTTGACGGTTTCGCAGATATTGGATGTCCCAAACAGCGTTGTGAAGACCAACGTGAGTAATTTTACTTGCGGAATGAACTACAACGAATGCGGATTTTTCAGTGTGCTTCAACCTGCGATAGCGCCAGCCGACAACTTCAATCCTGCAACGACGATGCAACTTGTCTGTGTAGAGCGGATACGGTCGCTTCACTTCAGAAATGCGAGCAGTGCATGTTTGAACAACTCATCGCGGTCAATGGGCGGATGGACTTCAGAGTGGGTTCTCAAGCTGTTCTAAGCGGTAAGCCGCTTGCACTACAGTTGTTGTGCATGCTTGATCTGCCCCTTCCGACACGCTTTAGCCTATGCTTCGGCTTGTAAGACGGTGGCCAACACTACACTCGCAGCAAACCAGACGGCATTGACGCTTCCTCCGACCTGGGATGGTCCTTTTACCGCCGTCTTGCCGGTTGGTGGGATGGTTGTGACTGTTATGACGGGTGCTGTCCTTGGATTTTCGGCACTTATGATCTTGTCAAACATGTAAAGAATGTGCATTTCTGTCTTTGATCGTTATGTATACATCATCCTCCGACCAAACATGGCCAATTTTGTAGTCGGATACATTTTCACTTGCACCTGTACCACTCTCGCAATTATCTTTTTTGGTTTCGACTGTGCATGGCTACCCGCTTCTTCTTCTGCGCACCCTTTGACTTCGACTCTTTTCACCTATGAACCGCTCAGCACTCCGCATCAAATTCCGGTTCCTACAATTCGTCGACGTCCGCAGGCAATTCTCGACTTCTCCCGGAGAATGGGGCACATCTCCGCGCGTTTCTGAGCATTTAACAGTCGCCGAGCAGGAGTGGCTACAGGATGAACAGGTTTTGGATTCTACAGTGAATCTCGACCTCATCTCTCCTCCTTCACCCAAGGAACGATTCGACTGGCGCCTTAGGGCGCCATCTAGGACTAATCAGCAGTCTTTGTTTATGACGCGCTCTTCCAATCCTATTCGCTACGTGCGACGCAAAATACCTCCTCTCACGGCTGTAACACAGGACGAAGCGCTCTACGACGCCATCAAGGCATACGAACATCAGTAATAACGCCGTCCGACGTCGAAGCTAACTACTGATGCAATCTTCTCGTTGTAGTTTCTCCAAATTGCTGGCTGCTGAAGAGGCGGAGGCGGAGGCCATTCTTAATGAACGTCTTTCCAGTTGGTCTATCGACCGTTTGAAAAGCGAAGGCTATTGCCTGACAGGATTGTCCGCATTTTGGCTGCAAGCCAATCAATTCGGCCGCCCCGTGGCATCGTTCACCCTGGGGCCGGGCATTGTTCTGCCTGAGCACCGTTTTGAGTAAGTGAATACCTCTATCTGAGGCACGCTAAATACTAACCTATGCAAGAAATGGCACTCAGGTGTTGGTATCCCGCCTTGACCCCTTGCAAGAGACTCCAGTGAAGGGTTCCGTCGTCTTTTATACCTCCTCGCAAATCAAGGTCTCCTTTGTAGAGCAGTTTGACCTGGAAGATGGGGAATGGCGTCTCGATGTTGGGCAATCGAATCTTGTATACGATCGTATGCGGAATGCGATATCTCACCTTCACCACGATCCGCAGACACATGAGGACGCAGGACTAGGACCCGATTACGAATACGTCTTGCAAGGTACACACTTGCGGGACGTGATTCTTCGTTCATTCGACCCCTCAAGCTCTAATAACCAGCTGGTCACTTCATCCAGTCGCAACGCATCAACAAGCAGCGTCTTCGAGAGTGACATGCGAATTCAAAGTTGGGCGCGAAGATACTCCGAGCTTGACCCTCTCGTGGTGGAAGGTGATCCCAAATTGGAGAATCTCAATGCCACTCAGAGACGAGCAGTCGCAATGATGATCCGAAACAAATTCAGCCTTGTGCAAGGTGTACGTTCTATATTCGCTTGGATCTCATAGTGCTGAACTAGTATTAGCCTCCTGGAACGGGAAAAACCAAGACTATCATCGAAACGGTCCGGTTGTTGAAAGTGAGGATGGTCTTCTCAATTGTGACTCCTATTTACATTTCACCCTAGGCGTACTTTGAAGTGCCGTACCCCATTCTCGTTTGCACATATACCAATGTTGCTGTGGACAACTTAGTTGAAGGTCTCGTGGCGGCCAAGGTCAAAGCACTCCGCGTTGGTTTTGGGGGCAACATCAGAACCTCGATCTTGAATCATACTCTTGAATATAAACTGGAGACTCACCCATTAAGGTCGACACTAGACGACCTTACAAAGAAGGAGGAGGAACTTTCCAACCGCATGACAGACCTTCAATCTCGACTGGAATGTGTTCGCAAGAAACAGAAAGACAGCGAATCCAAGCCCGCGCAAAGAGGCAACAAGATGCAGATGGCCTTATTGTCAATGGAAGGCCGACATCGCACTCTCAGGTCAAGAATTTATGCACTACGTCAACAAATGTTGCAGGATGTCTTGACCGAATCAGACGTCGTAAGTCATTCATGACCAATTACGTTGCTGTCATTAATATGATCTCAATCTGGACCAAAAGATCTGCACAACGTGTATCACCTCTGCATGCGTTGCTCTGAACATGACCGACTTTCCTGTCGTTTTCTTAGACGAAGCCTCCATGTCCACCGAACCAGCTTCTCTTATTCCCCTTATGAAAGGTGTACGCATGATGTCTGCCAACAGTTAAGGCGGTATCTCATCTGTGTCCTTGCAGTCTCGTCATGTCGCACTCATTGGCGATCATAAACAATTGCCACCGGTGATTACCAGTCGCGAAGCGCAGGCCCTGGGATTGGGTGTGAGTTTGTTTGAGCGTTTGACTCAAGAAGGAGGTAAATCAGCCTGATGTCCTTAGCCCATTGAACGATTGACGTTCGATTCTTTGCAGGTTTGCCATCCATCATGCTAGACGTCCAATATCGAATGCATCCCTCCATTTCACGTTTCCCGTCTCTTGAATTCTACAATCTTGGGCTTCAAGATGGAACTGTCGACGAGGAAGGGAACATATCGTCGCTTCTCCTTCCGCCCACATCTCAGCACCTCATATTGAATGCAGAAACCGGTCGACGGCCATCAGTTATATTTTTAGACCATGGCGGGATGGAATCAATGAAGGACCGAAGTCGCGTTAATTATGACGAGGCACGAATCGTGGCGAGCGTAGTGGAAGACCTGTTATTGAACAATCCAGTATGTGACAGTAACCTTTCTCACCGAAGCGGTTTTTCACGTTTGTCATCAGGAGTTGCGAGGCCGTGACATTGGCATCATCGCTCCCTACCTGGCGCAGATTTCTCTTCTAAATCGACTATTCAAGACGGACGTGAAATACCGTGCTCAATTCAAGGAGGTGCTAGGCGAGCATCGGGCGATGCAATTAGCGAGTCTCGAAATAAAGACGGTCGACGGGTTTGAAGGGCGCGAGAAGGATGTCATTATTTTTTCGACGGTCCGCAACAATGGCAGCGGATACCTGGGCTTTCTTGCGGACCAGAGAAGGCTTAACGTCGGGCTGACACGTGCCAAGAGAGGTTTATTCATCATTGGCAACATCAACACGTTGAGGACCGGGAAAATGAGTCGAGCACAAACAGGGTACCCCCTTGATCAGGTTGCAAGGGGAGCTGAGTCGTGGCGTCGCTACGCAAAGTATCTCAGTGACCAAGGGCTTGTTGTATCGCTCACCGGTGATGCCCTTCAGAGGGCACTGTATCATAACGTCGTCTCCGCAAAAGGGTGTCTTCAGCAACACAAGAGTTGATCCTCGGACACAACACTTCGTGACATACATTTCTAGCAACCGCATGCCACTTCACGCTGGGCTTCATCAGCCCTACTCCTCGCAAATCTTTGGCCGATTCGCTACGATCACTCTCCGTCTGATCAAGGACAGTCGCCATCAATTCGATTACACAGGCCTCAGTAGCCCTCGGCTGGCTTCGATCTCGACTCTATGCGAACAGGCTGTCTCCGCAAAGTGAAATCATGGGAGATGTATTGTGGGCCAGGCCTACTCCATTGAGAGGTCGCCTTCGGAATCGAGTGGCTTTTCGATTGGTCATTCGAATTTCGCACCGGTGGATCGGGTAAAATGAGCTCTACAATACGGGTTGATGTCATCATGTATCACGATCATGGTTGTTCTTACCACAACGCGAGGTATTTTGTTTTGAGGAAGTGGAGACGAGGATTTGAAATTCGCAATTACCATTGGATGAGAAGCTACATCATCGTATGAACGCAGTGTTTGCGTAATTGGCTGCCCCATCAGAGCGACTCAAGGCCTGCGCTTCTAATATAGCTGTCTGGACAAATTTGACACGCGGATTCATGGAAGAGCACAATATGACTTGATTCGAGCTGAAATACGTGGAAGAGAAATTGAATTGCCAGTTACTAGGACACGGGTCTCAAACCGGCAGGTGAATGCGCAGATTGGGTGAGGTCGGACCCGTGTCCTCGCCGATATTCATCGATCGGAGTATAGAAGAAGACAGCGTGGCTCGGCGCGGCCGGGAGCCGAGGTGAATGTAAGTCTATGAAAGCTGCCGCGACATCGCTTGGGCTTCCCCATTATCGCGATGCTGGAGACAAATCTAGAACGATGATAACAAGGCCTACACAAGAACTTTGGAACTGCATCATTGGCAACATCACTGGATGAGAACATTGGGTAAACGCGTGGGCGCTGACAAGTCAGAACGGTTGGATAATGCAATTTCAAAGGAGAGAGATTCGCACTGTCAAAGCGCTTTACGATTAGCCGGCATGCATTGTCAGATCGCAGATTACCTTGCCATGTCCGCCCGATCCACCCCTTCTCAAATACCGTTTCATGTCCGCGCGACACGCGCTCTAGCTCAGCTGCCATTTTTTTTCTTATTCCATCGTTTGACGCTCACTCGACGCTTCCTGTTCTGCTGTCCTCGACGATCTCATCAGCTTTTGCGACGTCCTCATAATTAATCACACTTTACCGAAGCATTGACCACCAAAGTCTTCTTGACGGGCTTCCTTGCAAATTTACCTTTGTCGTGTGCCTCTCTAGAAGTCACCTTCTTCTGCTTCTGTTGTCTACAGCGGGAATTCCGCTTCCTACGTTGGGTTAACGTCGGTACGGGGATCTCTCATCATTCTTGATATATCTCTTTTTCAACCTCGCAACATTCATGCTTGCATCGCCTACGCATTCTCATAAAGACACGTCCATTCCCCACACTCTATACAGCACCTCCACTATGAAAGTTGCCGACCATCGCTCAGAACACAGCGGCTTCGACAATGTTTCCGTTCGTCTTCAAACCTCTGCCTTTGGCTCTCATACTTCGTCATCCCTGACGCCGTCGACCATGTTCAACCCTCTAACCGACTGCATCCGACATCATCAGTCTGACTCTGCTGCCACCTTCGCTATGTCATATTCCAGCTTCGATGAAGATGATATCCCTATTATCATCGATACCTTCTCTCCTAAGCGTCAGGCTTTTGACCTTTCCATTTTCTCGCCTTGCGAATGCAGTCCTTGCTCCAATATCTCAAGATCACCATTTCCGCGACCTGTGATAGCGACTCATTCTCGTGTAATTCGGGTGAGTACTGTGATTGTCCGATCACGGCTGGAAATAATGTGCTGAATCACTCTTGTCAATGCTCAGATGTATAATTTACCTACACCGCCGCAACCTTTCCTATCAACCGTGTTTCAATCGCGTGGTGTACTTTCCCTGTCATTACACGTACCCCGTCCCGATATTGACGTCCGATCCTAGTCGTCTGGCCTGCCTGTGCCTGAAAGTTTGTGGACCTCTCGCGAAGATTACCGGGGGCAGCCTCCAAGCAGCATTTGGGTCGTGTTCAGAACACCGGAGGAAGTAGGTCCAATTTTCTTTCCAATCTTTTTTTCGGGCGAGGGGCTTTACGCGCGCTACATCACGTGCTTGATTGAGGCACCGAGATGACTTCAATTTTGATCTCGTGCGCGTCCATTTAATTTGATCCATAAAAACAATTCCACGCAGTTCACGGAATGGCAGTTTCAAAAACCACGCCCCTCTACCCTAGCATTTTTGTCATGTTTCGTTCTTTTTTTTTCATTCCTTTGACCATTCACCCCAATCATTCCGTCATATATCATGTGTTCACTCACATTCCTCCAGGCCTCCACCGCCCTCGCTCTTCTACGTCTATCTGTCTCTGTCGAGGCCGCCGTGGAGAGCGAGCTCGAGACCTTTCATAAACTCCGACCTTTCCTCCTAAACGCCACTGCAGTATGTCCTCCGCCGTCGAAAATTTGATTTTTAATTTTTTGTATTTGCTAATGCCCCATGTCCCTCCAGCCGAATCTCCCAACTCCCGAGAAACGTATGTTCCGGGCGTGCTCCGACAGCTCCAAGCTTGTTTCGCCTCCTTCTGGTCTAGACACCGGCGAGTATACGATCTCGAGCAACCCTCCGAACCCCAGGCTCAACTTCAGGTTTGGAGATTGGATGTAGGTTCAAATTCACAATTCAATCCACCTCTCGGCTCCTATGTCATATCGCGATCTATTTTCGCGCTTGTCTCACCGTCCCGATCATATTGAATTTCGAATTTTCAACTGAACACCTTCTCCACAGATGTAGCTTGCCGAATTGCGCCGCTCACAACTTTGGGTAAGTGATCTGTCAGCAATGCATTTGCTCCCGCTCATAAGACTCTCGTCGTTCTGTCTTATCATTTCTACGTTCATCATGCTGACTTCTTCCTTTCCTTGCATGATTCTTCACAGACGCAATCTGTCCTGCATCGGGTGCGGATGCCCACGATCGGGGAATGGGACCGTTTCAGCACAAAATTCTCAGTCTCAGCAGCCCGTTCGGACGGTCTCGTCTCCCCGTTTCGCCTCTATTCCCGCCAGCAACGTCACACCGCCGCCTACAACCAAACACTCCTCAGCGTACACGTATTCCCAGCAAGCGGCACTGCTGGCCGTCCAGTCCAAGAATGCACATCCCCTTCTGACACCTTCCGGGCGCGCATTTGCAGTGGGAGGTAGTGTCCGGAATATTTCCAGAGATCCGTCGTCGCCTTGTATCATGTACTGGCCCGACAATGAGCCTCTTCCTGAACAGGGCCAGATTCGACCGGGTAATCTCGTTGGTATGCCGGTGGGTTTGGTCGGCTTTGAGCGCCGTACGATATTTGACCATCCTTTTAAGCAACCACCAATTCTGAATACCGGCAACCGTGGGCCTATCTCTCATGTATGCGTTCTCTTTTCTCTTTTAAGAAAAAGGAAACACATCCAACCCTTTCCTCTATATAGCAACCTGGCGATTGGATCTGCACGAAGTGTAACTACTTGAACTGGAGGCGCCGCAAGGTCTGTCAGACCTGCCTTCCATGTACGTGGTTAGCCTGCTTCGCCAATAGCTCCCTCTGACTTTCCTGGTATTCAGACGCCGAGGGGAATGGCGATTCAATTTCGGCAGCTGTTCAGGCTGAGCGCATTGCTCTCTTGACGTCTGTCCTTTCGCAAGCTCAGGCTCCGGCTGAGACGGACGTCCAGTCCCCAGCCCATGTGCAGAGGCAAGACTCGAATGTCGCGCAGGCTCCCAGCGGTATGCAACTCGGCGCCCAAGAGCATGTTTCACGGGAACCTCGTTCGAATTCCTTGAGTCCCTCCCAGCAAAAGCATCCCTTCGTCGAGCCCGCTCCCTTACGCGCGCCCATTGCTGTCCATCGCCCACAGCCTCAGTGTGACACACAATACTCAGATAAACCGATTTACCAAACGTCTGGGCATCGCACGCCATCACCGCTTTACAGCACCGGACCAGATGTCTATCATCCCCCTTCTCTACAGGCACCAGCCCCTTGTTACCGTCGTTCCTCCAGGACATTATTCAGTCGCCCACCCTATCACCAACATCGTCGTCCTCTGCTGATTTATCGTTAGACGAGTACGACGAGCCGAGTACCAAGGCGACTAGCTTCCCCCGCACTCACAGCGGTGATGATTCGGTGACCGGTTCGCCTATCGGGAATATCTGGCGTTTGGACGGCGAAGAAAGCAAATCGCTTTCGGCATTCGCCCTCCCCAATCAACAGGATCTCCTTGGTGAAGGACGAAAAAACCTTCCCCGCTTCTAGATTGGGGCGAATAACTCCACGATCCGCGACTCGACATCGTGACACCGATTTTTCCAATTTTGCTTCTCGCTCGGTCTTGTATTCTAAGGGGAGACTAATATTACGGGCTATCGATGGAGAACGGGACGTGGAAGATATCTTGCCGGATGAGGAGTTGCACAGGAAGTGATTTGGCACATATTTAAAAATGCAAGGGGACATTCTTCTGAGACGTTTTTGGAATTTCCGCACTCTGATATGTTAACAGCAGTGGCTGTATAATTTCCTCCATCTTGGTCTCTCGGGTTATTGCAATCTCCTACATATTCATCATATAAGCTTCAACTTAGCCTGCTGTAGGTTTGAATCCAATTTGCTCTTGTATAACTGGTGTTGGATTAGCCATATATATATTACAGAGATATGCTTTTTTTTTCTTTCCTTGGAATGCATAATTCCTAATATAGTGGCAGTTTTCAACTAGCACATCTTATGTAGTGAAGTCTTGTCAAAGCAATAAATTGATAAGACTATAGCACTAAATATCTTAATCTCAGCAATACTGGTATTTAGCCCCAGCATAGTTTTGAAGAGCTATAGTGCCCTTATGTCAAGACTTGAAATTAGTATTTCTGACTTTATATAAGTTATTATTGCTTTAGTTCCTTTGAAATTACTATTCTTATAAAGATGGAAGCTCCTAGGCATGCAACACTGAACAGGGAATGGGCTCAAGAATAGTAGGAATACGTGGATTCAGGATGAGGTCAGTACAAATAGAGGAATCTGCCTATATACATGGCTTAGTCAGCATTACAGTCAGGTGATCCAATCTGAGCCTCCTCTCCTAAGGTAAGCCCTGCTTACACCCTCTCCACCTCTAAAATACAAGCATGGGTGCATCAAAAATCCCAGATGCATGTTCAGAGAAAAGCTACTGGCATAGTTCATGATCATTTCTCTCCTTCTCCTTCATCCAATAATCAAGCAC